>CAWUFW010023395.1:0-76709 GCA_963921515.1 Calotriton arnoldi
GGCGTGCTGATGGGGACTGACTGCATATCCGTCAAGCGGCAACGCCACGGCAACATGAATGTCTGCTGAGCATGGAACTGCTTCCGCGGCTGGATGAGTATGGCACACGACGACGACGATGTGGGCACAGGCTGAGCGGCCAAAACAAGTGGGACCTGTGGCACGAGGGGATATGAGACAGTAGTAGGTGTCAGCACTGCACCCTATGTACAGCACTGTACGGATCACACCTCCCGAAACATTGACAGGTGTCCACATTGACAGCCCCATGCCAAGACGGCTGTGTGCTTGCAGTCACATGTCACAGGTGAGAGGTTACATTGCACGTGCCAGGTGGCAGTCGTACATAGTGGGAGCTGGCATGTGTGTGCATGTGTCTCCTGTTCAGGATCCACCAGATGGGCGCTGACTCTGTACTGACCATTGGACACAGCATGTTCCGTGGAAGGCTTGTGTGTGTGGGATGGTGGCACTGGATGTGCCTCCGTTGGGTGGGGGGCCATGCACAGGGCGGGTACGTCGATGATTGCGCATTGTTGGTCACGGTGGGTGCACCCACTAAGATGTGTTGCCCTGTGTTCAATTCCTATGTCCGCATGATGATGGACTGTAGATGTGGGCAGACTACACATTGGTCGATGTGCTGTCTATATGCATGTGCCTTCACACCAGGCACAGCTGCCCCTGCACATGTGACCCCTGCTGGACTCGCTGCTGGGTCTGTGGAGCTGATGCACCTTCTGCGCGTGGGGCGGGCAGCTCTCCTCACTTCCCTCATTGCGCATGTCATGACTTTGCCGCAGGTGACATGGATCATGGAGGGCCCACATGTACGCGTGGGTAGGCTACACATGATTGTACACTGGTCGCCACCCCCAGTCAGTGTTTCGAATGGGAAGGTTGTCGTGCTGGTGGTATGTTCGATGTGGCGGATGGGCGGGCCTAGGTGCGGGCTTACATTCCGGACATGGGGGGGTAGTTGGATTGGCGACTAGTTGCAGTACACACGGGACACGTCTCTTCCTTTCCACATCTGGGTCATCCCTTGTACTAACTGACAGTGATACAGTCATCTTCGCCCCAGCCCTACATGTCCTCCCCTCGCTCCCCCAATATGCATGCTCACCTGCGAGGCTAGCGCTTGCACAGGCAGCCCCAAGCTCGCACCAGAGAGGGCAAGGAGTGTATGTGTGGGTCCAGTCGCACGAGTGGGCTGTCTCAGGGTATGATGTGTTGCGGGACGCCGTCCACCTGCGTGGTGCCCCAAATGGAGACCCGGCCTGCATGGACTATGCATCACAGTCTTCGCCTTCCGGATCCGCCACCTGCGACACCCAGTGGCTGTGGCTGCCCTTGCGGCCAGGCCACGTCCGTCTGTGACTGATGGCCCACACATTCACTCTTTGGCCTCTCTGGGGAGGGCTCGGGGTGGTGGCGCACGCGCTTGCACTTAGTCGCAATGGCATGTGGCGTGGTTGGTATGATGGGCAATGGATGGGATGGTGCGAGCCACCTCCCGTGACGTCAGTGCTGCTCGTGCTGTGGTGCGTCCCCCTACACTTCCATTTGACTTGTGCCATGCTAGACGTTGAGGTTCTATTGCCTGCGTGATATGACCAGGAGGAGCGCGAGGAGACCTCTCACACACCATGCTCCACTGCCATCCCGTGCCCTGTATCGCCTGTGCGGATTGACTATGTTGGGGTTACACCTGGTCGACTGGGGCTGTGTGTGCCTTGTCAAGGGGCATGGCGGGCGCACAACAGGATCCAGCTTGTCCACAGAGGGTGGGCTGAGGTGCGCCTGGTACCGCTTTGTACGTGTGCCCGGCTGCTGTGCACACACGTGTTCACTCCCCCCCGACAGGTGTCCTCTCACAATGCCCAGGGAAGCGGTGGTATACTGTTCATGACCCCTCCCGACACGGCGTGCTCCAACTTGGCATGTGCGCATCTACCCGTCGCACCCACCCACCTGAGCACTGCGTCCATACGACTTCACACGACACATGTGTGTCTTCCACAGTAGTGCTACTCATTTGCGTTGACATCCAATACCAGTGGACTACATGGTCATGTCACGACTGCCGTGTACTTCACATACTCTCATCCTCTCTCATTCGTACTTGTGAAATGAGTCAGCGGAGACAGTTTTGGTTTCAAACATTATATTGAGTCTTCTGTCCTCTGTGATGCAGTATAGTGGACACTACTGGCAGCGGAATACATGTTGAGGATATACTGAGCATGATTGCAAATGGGATAGGGTGTGGGGTTACATGTGATTGGCTGTTGCATGTGGGATGTGGGCTTCAGAGTGACATCTGCTTGGCGAAGGCTGTGCTAATGTACATTTACGTATAGCTGCGGAGCTGCGGACTTTGACACAGACGGTATACATGTAGCCTACCAGACCGCTTGGCATCATGGGCACAGTCCATCTCAGTTCCATGTGACAGGTTTGCTGCGGTTGTTCCTCATGCACGCGTGCATGTGAGATGACATCAGGGCATGTGCTTGCGTGCATGCAGCGGCGTGCCACTTGTTGTTGCACTGTGGTGGTTACTGGACATGTCACAGTCACTGGGGTCGTGTTGTTGTTGTATGCACTTGTCGTCCATGCAAAGGTCCTGGTATGGGATTCCCGGGGCGGGGGTGGGAGGGGTGCAGCACCCACAGACTCCAGGCGACCTATTCATGTCCACTGAGCGGTGTGTGTGTCCATGGGCGCTGGATCCATGTCGTGTCCTGGTTGTTCGTGCAGTTCCGTCCATGTGGGTGCGATACACAGAGCCCATGCCACTGCCTCCCACGATGCATGCGGTGTTCCTGGATGTGATGGGGAACAGTGTGCATGTCCCGGTCATATCCGATGTCATGGCGATGTCGTTGATGGTGTGGTTACAGTTGCCGGTCGTTTGGTATGGCTGTTGTGGTGGTGACTGGCCAGTCCGTGCGGAAGCTAAGCATGGGTGCGGGGCTGGACATCATAGGTCACTCGGGGAACCTGCGTTGTGGTCCGACGTATTTACAGGTTGTCAGGTATGCGATGCCGTCCAGCAGGGCTTCCATGTCATTGGTGGTGTACATGTTTGCCAGCCAATGAAGCGGATGGTGGCTGTCAAGGTGTTGTTCGTAGGTTGTCCCTTGGAGGACCATGATGGGGCATGCTGGGTGACATTCGATGTAGCTGTTATCGATGATCCGTCGTGTGGAGGCACAGTGGTCCCATTTCAGTGCGGGTGCGATGTTGGCCACATACGCCATGCCCCCATAGGCAGAGCAGGCCCTGTCGTGTGCGTCCAGAGGGAGGAGTAGTGGTAGCAGGTCCGCCTTCAGACATGCCGGGTTGGAGAGGCATATCTCGACGGGATGCTGGTAGGGACACCTCCGACAGTAGAAGACGGGCATGACGCAGCTGAACAATGTGATGCGGTAAGTCAGTCGGTAACTTACGTTCAGCAGGGACAGGAGATCGCATCCCAATGTATGGCACAGGTTGGTTTTGTACAGCTTGAGCTGTTCGGCGTAGTTGGGTAGGTGTGTTGCGGTTGCCATTTCGCAGCGGTTCGTTGAGGTGGCGTGCTCCGGCTGTGTGTGCAGTCTGCGATGTGCACGCTCCGGGGTTGCTGTGAGCTCTGTGTAGTCGTAGGGAGACAGGACTTGTGTTCTGTTGGCTTGTTTGGAGGACACGGGCCCTCTTCCCACATGCTTCTCAGACAGTTCAAGGTCAGTGCTGTGTGACTCCTTCCAATTAACTTGCATGTGGCCGACATGGGGGAGTGTTTTCTTCTTTCTTCCCCGTCCGTTGTGTGCTTCTGTGATATGCGCTATCTGCCCTGTGGTCGGTCTCCTCGGCATGCCTGTGTTGGTCTATTCTTGGACAATGGCTGTATTCACCGGCTTCTGTCGTAGGGCTGTGGTTTCGGAGTTGGAATGGAAGGTCATTCAGTGCTGTCTGCTCTCCCTTGTGTGGGCGGCAGGCTGCCTTTCCGCTCTGCGTTGGGCCTTGTGTGTGAATGTTATTCTTGGGCCACCTGTTGTCGGTCCCCGGGCTCTTTGGTGTTCCGTTTTATATGTCTTGTTCATATGTGCAGGGTGGTATGGGTGTTTCTGTGTGGTACTGGCGTTCCTCTTCCCGAAGGGGCCCTGCTTCTCCTAGTTGGTGTTGCCGCCGCTGTGTGCTACGCCATGTTTGTTACACTGGGGTGTGTCCTGCTGTTGCGTGTCTTCACTGATATGTGTGCGTCGGTTGTGTGGCGTTGGGTGTTGTCCGTGAATTGGGCGTTGGGGACATGTCTGTGGCCGGCCTGTCACGTGTCATGTGCGTTCGGGGTGGGGCTGATGTGTGTGCTGCTTGGTTGTGTCCCTGTGTCTGTGTGCGACGCATGCATGGCGCTGCGGTTGGCCTCTGCGTTGTGCGCATGTGTGGCGGCGTCATCGGCGCTTTGGGGCCGTGACGGGGTGGTTGGTTCCTAGTCCCAGGTGGTGTGTACACATGTGTTCTGCGATGTTACGATTTGGCCTGTGTGTCATATGTGGATGCGATGGTGGATGTGTAGTGTACACGCGCTGGTGGGGGGTTGTCCGCTTTTTCCGCCCTTGCACTGTGTGCGCTGTTTGCGTGCACTTGTTGTGTGTGTGCCTACCTGCGTCTCCGCGGTACGTTGCGTCCTTGGTGGTGCATCAGCAGGAGCATGGGGAGTGCCTGCAGTGCTGGATTCATGCTCGGGGAGCCGCTTCTTCGTTGTCCGTGCTCGGCGTCCGTGTTGCCGCTTCGGTTTGTCGTACGGTATCTCTTGGCCGTGGGAGCCGTTTGTTTGCGGCATCGTAATTTATGCGCCGGGCGGGACGTGTTTCGTCGGACGGTGTGTGTCAGTTGGGCTGCGCCGCTACATGTACGGGCGCACTTTGATGGCGGACGGTGTTGCTGGCTTGCCGGCGGTGTTTGGCCTACTTTTCGCATCGTAATTGGGCGGGCGTGTGGACTGCTGCGTGCCGGCGGTAACTGGTGGTTTTTGCATCCGCCAGCACGGCGGTGGTGCTTCCGCCCGCCATCGTAATGTGCCCCTAAAATACATAACACTAATTTAAAAATCGATATTTTAAACAACTATGGGGCCCATTACGATACCCGGCGTAAATAAATCCGCCAGGCATGGAAGCGGCAAAAATCCGCCCGCACACACCGCCTGAACACCGACCACGCCATTACGATTACACAAACCGAATACCGCCATCGGCGGAAAAAGCACACAAAATACCGCCCGCCAACGTCCGAGTCGGAGACAAACCGCCCGCCACGGACGGAAACACGCACGACAACACAAAACCGCCCGCCCTCACGGCCGACACACAGCACGAGAAATTACGATCGCACCGACATGAGCGCGGAAAATCCACAAATATACCGCGCAAACAACGCCGATGAGAATCGACACGGCAGAAGCCATGGCGCCCACGTACCTGCACAGAAACCATCCGCACACAAAACCAATAGCACACAACATGGCCAACAAGTCCACACAGCAAGGCACGCACAAATACACAAGCACAGTACACATCCCGAAAACACCCCCCGGACAAACAAAAAATACAAAGGCCAGAACCCCAGACACAACACACCTGAAAACAACAGACCATGAGGACACACCCACATAGGTGAGTACAAAAGCAGCACTCCCACAGACCACAACCCCTTGCAACATTGCAAACCAGAGAGGAGAGGAGAGGACACAGTGACACAGCAAGGACAGCAGCACACCACAGAAACGCACACATCACAACCACCACCACCACCACCACCACCACCAAACACCGGCACCACCACCACCACCACCACCACCAAACACCGGCACCACAAACCCCCTGCACATTACACAACACACACCGCACCAGCACCACAAACATCATGGCACCACAAAGAATGCCCAAGTTCACGCCCATGGAGCTGACGGTCATGGTCGACGAGATCATCAAGGTGTACCCACAAATCTATGGGAACATGGTCCAGCACACACCACTAGCCACCAGAAACAGAATGTGGAACCGGATCGTAGACCAGGTCAATGCAGTCGGGACCCTGCCCAGGAACAGAGTCGAGATCAACAAACGTTGGAATGACGTAAAGAGCCTGGTCAAGAAGAAGGAGGGCAAAAACAGAGAGCTGGCTGCCGTCACTGGCGGAGGGAATCCCGCGCTCTTTAAGACCTTCAAAGCGTGGGAGGAGAAGGTGCGAGTCGTAATACATCCGGAGATCCTCGCCGGATTAGCAGGGGAGTGGAGGCTGGTAAGTACAAACTAATGTATACCAGCACACCGCTATGTACTCACATGCACTACCACCATGCCACAGCTCCCAGGGACAAACACCCCCATGTCCAGCACACAATACACAACACATCACACACACATGCAACAGACACTACCACACACAGCCCAAACCGAACAACTGTAAGATGCGTGGGGACATGTGTACACTAAGCCAGCCACGTAACCACCAACAGGTCCACAAATATGCCAGAAGCGCCACAACGAGCACCCACCACACCCATGTGTCCGCCACAGCTGCACTAACCGACAAGTAACAGGTAAGTGGCAGGAACACAAACTGCAGTGGGTGGGAGGGTGGACAGCCCAAGTACAACACACACCAGGCCCCAGTCCCACAGCACAGCAAGGAGGAGCATCCCCCACACCCCACAGCCACGTGTCAGCCACCGCAGTGCACAACGACAGCCGAAAGGCAGACATCACGGCCCACAGCAATCGGTGTCAGTGGGTATCCAGCCACCCCCACGACCCACAACACCCTCCCACCCCCACAGACCTGCAACATGGAGCACCCCCCGCTTAGAGCCATGTGGCATCCAGTACAGTGCACGCACGAACAACTTGCAGGTGGGAAACTGGACAGGGCTGGATTACTGGAGGCATGAGGACCATAACACGACCAACACATGGGACATGTCACGTAGCAGACGAACACGCAGCACCGCCCACCGTCACGAACAAGTGAACAATGTGCACACGGACATGAACAACAGACTCACACCTCACATGACCCATCACAGACACAGCAACACCCAAGGAGCCACGTCTGCATGCACAAGCCACACTGAATATAGTACCACACGGCAGCCACTGTGCAACTCATCACACACAACCGAAACACCATTGAAGTCCTGTCCATGTAGCCCCAACTGCCTGTCAACCACACACCCCACAACTACGCCTATGTAAGACAAACAACACTAGACGCAACAGAGCGGAACAACATAAATGCACACGAACACCACTGAACCCATCAAACACACAGACACACCATGCACAAACAACATACCATCCATCCCATCCGTCAGCCCCAGTCTCATGAAAGGCATGTCATCCGCACAGCTGCCACACATACAGCAGTCACGCTAAGATACATGCCCATGACCAACCATGTGCCAGAAGTCAATGAAGTGCACGACACACTGTGAGCAACAACACACAACATGGGCCACACCCCCCCGAGCACTGCAGTGATGCACATGGCACAGGGCAGCACGCACACCAAGGAGATGGGACAACTGCAATACGTTGGCTGGCACACAACCATCACTCACTCATAACGATGCGTCCAATGCCATGTCCAGTAATCACAACAGACAGCAAATATGCAGGCCATGTCAAGCATGCACACACCTCAAACCATGCACTGTCATGCTGCCACAACACATGTCACGTTCGGCACCCATGGCTCACAGCATGTACCCCAAAAGCATATTCCCTCCCAAATGCGAATCTGGGGCATGGCCCCCATGTTGCCATATGCGTTCCTAAGCGTTCCATTTGAACCCCAAAAGCATATCCCCTCCCAAATGCGAATCTGGGGCATAGCCCCCATGTTGCCATATGCGTCCCTAAGCGTTCCATTTGAACCCCAAAAGCATATCCCCTCCCAAATGCGAATCTGGGGCATAGCCCCCATGTTGCCATATGCGTTCCTAAGCGTTCCATTTGAACCCCAAAAGCATATCCCCTCCCAAATGCGAATCTGGGGCATAGCCCCCATGTTGCCATATGCGTTCCTAAGCGTTCCATTTGAACCCCAAAAGCAAAGTACAAACCAGACCCAGGATGGGCCAGGAGCCCGCATACACCAGAGTCACAATAAGTAGGGGCACAGCAACACACCCATCGGCATGGCCAATCCGTCCCATGCCACATGTGCACAGCACACAGTCCCATTGCCAAGCACACACAACTACAGATGCTACAGCCACACACACGCCTCCGGGAAACCCATGTACGAGATTGCACGAACTGTCAATGTCAGACGACAAATACATACTTCGCCAGGTGCAACACAATAACAAATCTCATTCTCTCCACAGGTGACGAACTGCTGGATGCTGGGGATGGAGCCAGCAGCCAGCACAGCCAGCCTACAAGCCCCCAACGAGGACACACGGATCTGGAGGATCTGTCCTCCTCTTCGGACACGGACAACCAAGCAGGCCCATCTGGTGTGGCAGGGCCCAGCCGCTCCCCAGGACCCCTCCTACCCACCAACCCATCATCCAGGGCTGCTGAACATTCCCAGCCCCCTGCTGCCACTGTCGTTGCGGCCACACCCACGGTCATTGTGGCCACTACCACTGCCGCAACCGCCACCATCGCCGCACCGACCACCACCGCCGCCACCACCGCCACGTCTTCGCTGGCACCAGCCCCAGCGCAGGTGGTGGCCCGGACGACTGGATCCACCCTGGGAGCCACAGCGAGGACCGTGGTGAGCAATGTGGCTAGTGGGCAGGCCGGTGGCAGCAGGACTGGTAGGAGGAGCAGGGTCAGGGAAACGCCAGCCTCCCCTGGGAGCCATGCCCTGCCTCACATGGCCAGAGTCCTTGGGGCCTATGAAGAGGCCCAAGGACAATGGGTCCGGTCTGCTTCAGACACGCGTGAGGTGCTGGGGGTGCTGAGGTCCATGGACGCCCGTATGGGCCAAATCGTGGACCTCATGGGACAGCTGGTGGTGGCGGTGAGGTCACAGCCAGGGACAGCAGCTCCCCTCCGCCACCACCTGCCGGGGCGCAGGGTGGAGCAGCAGTGTCCAGTTCCCCTGCGTCCACAGCCAGTGATCACACCTCAACCACCAGCATGTCGCAAGCAGGCACCCCCCTCGCAAACGTGGAAGGGGCCGTCCGAAGAGGAAACAGATCTCCCGGGAGGACTTCGCACGCTCCAGCCGCAAGTGAGGCAGCCAGCCAGCCTTCCGCCAGCCTTCCTTGACCAGCCACTGCATTGACTTGGACTACGATCCCACTCCACACAGCCATCTGGATGGCATGTGTGTGTTGGACTATGGACATAGAACCAGTGGGTACACCCTGATCATCACGCAGCCATGACCGACAGCTCATTGTCACTGCACGCACCACTTTTGTCATCACCTTACACACAATCACATGTCACAGTTAGTAATAAATGCACCTTTTTCACTAACTGCTGTTTGTGCCCTGTGTTTTAATTGTACGGAATACAACGGCCACCTTGGGCGGAAAGGCACCTGATGCGTGGCATGGCAATGGAACCGGAGGGCCTGTAGGGACCTAGGGGTGGGAGACAGAACAGGAGCACATTCAATGAGTGTGTCACACACCCATCACACAGTACATGTCAACAACTACAAGCAATGTACACACATCGCACAGAGCAATAGGGCACAATGCCACAGCCACCAACAGTGGCATACTACCCTGGCCATGGAGCGTTGACACACAGCACGCAGTGAACAAACGGCCACCCTGACACAGCACACACACACCTGCACAGATACAGCCACATCAGCCGTCGTACATGGACACTCACCGTCAAGTGAAGTAGAGGGCGATGAGCTGCTGCCGCACATTACCAGCTTCCTCCTCTCCGCTGTCCTCCTCACTCGAGCTGTCCTGGTCTGCGGGCTGGGGCCCTGGTTGATCTCCGTCATCCACGATGAGGGGGATCTGCTTCCGAATGGCCAGATTGTGCAGCATGCAGCACGCCACCACTATCTGGCACACCTTCTGTGGGGAGTACGCCAACGCACCCCCGGTGCGGTCCAGGCACCTGAACCTGGACTTGAGGAGGCCAAAGGTACGCTCGACCACACGTCTGGTCCTCCCATGTGCCTCATTGTAGCGATCGTCTGCTGGGGTGCGAGGATTCCTCAATGGACTGAGCAGCCATGCCCCATTCGGATACGCAGAGTCACCTGGGTGTGAGGGACACAGAGAACCGTTGCAATTCCAACTGGACAGGGGACAGCATCGCACAACCAGCACGCTACACCACTCCACATACTCACCGACAATACAGGCACGATCCTGTTGCATATTGGACATCAGTCGTGGCAAGATGCTGTTGCGCATTATGTGTGCGTCATGGGCCGAGCCTGGGAACTTTGCACACACGTGGGTGATCACCATGTCCGCAAGGCACACCACTTGCACATTCAGGGAGTGCGTGTGCTTCCTGTTGCGGTACAGGTGCTCAGTGGCCTGTGGTGGAACAAGGCCGACATGTGTGCAGTCAATGGCTCCAACGACGTGTGGGATTCTGCCAAGGGCATAGAATGCACCCTTCACTGCCGCCAATTCACGAGCCCTGGGGAAGCGGATGTACCTGTTCCGGTACAGCATCATGGCTGCCAGTACATCCCTCAGCACCTTGCTGAACATGGGCTGGGACATCCCTCCTCCAATGCCCACTGTGTGCTGGAATGACCCAGTGGCGAAGAAATGCATGGCGGCCATCACCTTAGCCGTGGGGGTGACAGCAGTCGGATACACCCTGCGGGGACGGAGATGGGGTTCTAACATGGCACACAGTCGATGCAGGGTTGGCCTGTCCAGCCGAAACTTCCTAATAACCTCTGTATCGTCCATGTCCGCCAGCAATTGGTATGGGCGGTCAATGTTCGGTCTCCGCCTAGGGACAATGGCAGAGGACACATGTCAAAGCAACACGACACATAGCAATTTCGCATACACATCACTGACATGACTGAGCAAGCACATGAGCCACAGCCCAGCTGTCAAGCTGGGACGGCACGGCCACAATACACTTACACAGGTCTCCCAACAATGGCAATGGCTAGTGATACAAACCACTGCCATGTGCATGCACATGGGGATCTAGGCCCCAATGACTTGCGGGGCGTGCTGATGGGGACTGACTGCATATCCGTCAAGCGGCAACGCCACGGCAACATGAATGTCTGCTGAGCATGGAACTGCTTCCGCGGCTGGATGAGTATGGCACACGACGACGACGATGTGGGCACAGGCTGAGCGGCCAAAACAAGTGGGACCTGTGGCACGAGGGGATATGAGACAGTAGTAGGTGTCAGCACTGCACCCTATGTACAGCACTGTACGGATGGATCACACCTCCTGAAACATTGACAGGTGTCCACATTGACAGCCCCATGCCAAGACGGCTGTGTGCTTGCAGTCACACGTCACAGGTGAGAGGTTACATTGCACGTGCCAGGTGGCAGTCGTACATAGTGGGAGCTGGCATGTGTGTGCATGTGTCTCCTGTTCAGGATCCACCAGATGGGCGCTGACTCTGTACTGACCATTGGACACAGCATGTTCCGTGGAAGGCTTGTGTGTGTGGGATGGTGGCACTGGATGTGCCTCCGTTGGGTGGGGGGCCATGCACAGGGCGGGTACGTCGATGATTGCGCATTGTTGGTCACGGTGGGTGCACCCACTAAGATGTGTTGCCCTGTGTTCAATTCCTATGTCCGCATGATGATGGACTGTAGATGTGGGCAGACTACACATTGGTCGATGTGCTGTCTATATGCATGTGCCTTCACACCAGGCACAGCTGCCCCTGCACATGTGACCCCTGCTGGACTCGCTGCTGGGTCTGTGGAGCTGATGCACCTTCTGCGCGTGGGGCGGGCAGCTCTCCTCACTTCCCTCATTGCGCATGTCATGACTTTGCCGCAGGTGACATGGATCATGGAGGGCCCACATGTACGCGTGGGTAGGCTACACATGATTGTACACTGGTCGCCACCCCCAGTCAGTGTTTCGAATGGGAAGGTTGTCGTGCTGGTGGTATGTTCGATGTGGCGGATGGGCGGGCCTAGGTGCGGGCTTACATTCCGGACATGGGGGGGTAGTTGGATTGGCGACTAGTTGCAGTACACACGGGACACGTCTCTTCCTTTCCACATCTGGGTCATCCCTTGTACTAACTGACAGTGATACAGTCATCTTCGCCCCAGCCCTACATGTCCTCCCCTCGCTCCCCCAATATGCATGCTCACCTGCGAGGCTAGCGCTTGCACAGGCAGCCCCAAGCTCGCACCAGAGAGGGCAAGGAGTGTATGTGTGGGTCCAGTCGCACGAGTGGGCTGTCTCAGGGTATGATGTGTTGCGGGACGCCGTCCACCTGCGTGGTGCCCCAAATGGAGACCCGGCCTGCATGGACTATGCATCACAGTCTTCGCCTTCCGGATCCGCCACCTGCGACACCCAGTGGCTGTGGCTGCCCTTGCGGCCAGGCCACGTCCGTCTGTGACTGATGGCCCACACATTCACTCTTTGGCCTCTCTGGGGAGGGCTCGGGGGTGGTGGCGCACGTGCTTGCACTTAGTCGCAATGGCATGTGGCGTGGTTGGTATGATGGGCAATGGATGGGATGGTGCGAGCCACCTCCCGTGACGTCAGTGCTGCTCGTGCTGTGGTGCGTCCCCCCTACACTTCCATTTGACTTGTGCCATGCTAGACGTTGAGGTTCTATTGCCTGCGTGATATGACCAGGAGGAGCGCGAGGAGACCTCTCACACACCATGCTCCACTGCCATCCCGTGCCCTGTATCGCCTGTGCGGATTGACTATGTTGGGGTTACACCTGGTCGACTGGAGCTGTGTGTGCCTTGTCAAGGGGCATGGCGGGCGCACAACAGGATCCAGCTTGTCCACAGAGGGTGGGCTGAGGTGCGCCTGGTACCGCTTTGTACGTGTGCCCGGCTGCTGTGCACACACGTGTTCACTCCCCCGACAGGTGTCCTCTCACAATGCCCAGGGAAGCGGTGGTGTACTGTTCATGACCCCTCCCGACACGGCGTGCTCCAACTTGGCATGTGCGCATCTACCCGTCGCACCCACCCACCTGAGCACTGCGTCCATACGACTTCACACGACACATGTGTGTCTTCCACAGTAGTGCTACTCATTTGCGTTGACATCCAATACCAGTGGACTACATGGTCATGTCACGACTGCCGTGTACTTCACATACTCTCATCCTCTCTCATTCGTACTTGTGAAATGAGTCAGCGGAGACAGTTTTGGTTTCAAACATTATATTGAGTCTTCTGTCCTCTGTGATGCAGTATAGTGGACACTACTGGCAGCGGAATACATGTTGAGGATATACTGAGCATGATTGCAAATGGGATAGGGTGTGGGGTTACATGTGATTGGCTGTTGCATGTGGGATGTGGGCTTCAGAGTGACATCTGCTTGGCGAAGGCTGTGCTAATGTACATTTACGTATAGCTGCGGACACAGACGGTATACATGTAGCCTACCAGACCGCTTGGCATCATGGGCACAGTCCATCTCAGTTCCATGTGACAGGTTTGCTGCGGTTGTTCCTCATGCACGCGTGCATGTGAGATGACATCAGGGCATGTGCTTGCGTGCATGCAGCGGCGTGCCACTTGTTGTTGCACTGTGGTGGTTACTGGACATGTCACAGTCACTGGGGTCGTGTTGTTGTTGTATGCACTTGTCGTCCATGCAAAGGTCCTGGTATGGGATTCCCGGGGCGGGGGTGGGAGGGGTGCAGCACCCACAGACTCCAGGCGACCTATTCATGTCCACTGAGCGGTGTGTGTGTCCATGGGCGCTGGATCCATGTCGTGTCCTGGTTGTTCGTGCAGTTCCGTCCATGTGGGTGCGATACACAGAGCCCATGCCACTGCCTCCCACGATGCATGCGGTGTTCCTGGATGTGATGGGGAACAGTGTGCATGTCCCGGTCATATCCGATGTCATGGCGATGTCGTTGATGGTGTGGTTACAGTTGCCGGTCGTTTGGTATGGCTGTTGTGGTGGTGACTGGCCAGTCCGTGCGGAAGCTAAGCATGGGTGCGGGGCTGGACATCATAGGTCACTCGGGGAACCTGCGTTGTGGTCCGACGTATTTACAGGTTGTCAGGTATGCGATGCCGTCCAGCAGGACTTCCATGTCATTGGTGGTGTACATGTTTGCCAGCCAATGAAGCGGATGGTGGCTGTCAAGGTGTTGTTCGTAGGTTGTCCCTTGGAGGACCATGATGGGGCATGCTGGGTGACATTCGATGTAGCTGTTATCGATGATCCGTCGTGTGGAGGCACAGTGGTCCCATTTCAGTGCGGGTGCGATGTTGGCCACATACGCCATGCCCCCATAGGCAGAGCAGGCCCGGTCGTGTGCGTCCAGAGGGAGGAGTAGTGGTAGCAGGTCCGCCTTCAGACATGCCGGGTTGGAGAGGCATATCTCGACGGGATGCTGGTAGGGACACCTCCGACAGTAGAAGACGGGCATGACGCAGCTGAACAATGTGATGCGGTAAGTCAGTCGGTAACTTACATTCAGCAGGGACAGGAGATCGCATCCCAATGTATGGCACAGGTTGGTTTTGTACAGCTTGAGCTGTTCGGCGTAGTTGGGTAGGTGTGTTGCGGTTGCCATTTCGCAGCGGTTCGTTGAGGTGGCGTGCTCCGGCTGTGTGTGCAGTCTGCGATGTGCACGCTCCGGGGTTGCTGTGAGCTCTGTGTAGTCGTAGGGAGACAGGACTTGTGTTCTGTTGGCTTGTTTGGAGGACACGGGCCCTCTTCCCACATGCTTCTCAGACAGTTCAAGGTCAGTGCTGTGTGACTCCTTCCAATTAACTTGCATGTGGCCGACATGGGGGAGTGTTTTCTTCTTTCTTCCCCGTCCGTTGTGTGCTTCTGTGATATGCGCTATCTGCCCTGTGGTCGGTCTCCTCGGCATGCCTGTGTTGGTCTATTCTTGGACAATGGCTGTATTCACCGGCTTCTGTCGTAGGGCTGTGGTTTCGGAGTTGGAATGGAAGGTCATTCAGTGCTGTCTGCTCTCCCTTGTGTGGGCGGCAGGCTGCCTTTCCGCTCTGCGTTGGGCCTTGTGTGTGAATGTTATTCTTGGGCCACCTGTTGTCGGTCCCCGGGCTCTTTGGTGTTCCGTTTTATATGTCTTGTTCATATGTGCAGGGTGGTATGGGTGTTTCTGTGTGGTACTGGCGTTCCTCTTCCCGAAGGGGCCCTGCTTCTCCTAGTTGGTGTTGCCGCCGCTGTGTGCTACGCCATGTTTGTTACACTGGGGTGTGTCCTGCTGTTGCGTGTCTTCACTGATATGTGTGCGTCGGTTGTGTGGCGTTGGGTGTTGTCCGTGAATTGGGCGTTGGGGACATGTCTGTGGCCGGCCTGTCACGTGTCATGTGCGTTCGGGGTGGGGCTGATGTGTGTGCTGCTTGGTTGTGTCCCTGTGTCTGTGTGCGACGCATGCATGGCGCTGCGGTTGGCCTCTGCGTTGTGCGCATGTGTGGCGGCGTCATCGGCGCTTTGGGGCCGTGACGGGGTGGTTGGTTCCTAGTCCCAGGTGGTGTGTACACATGTGTTCTGCGATGTTACGATTTGGCCTGTGTGTCATATGTGGATGCGATGGTGGATGTGTAGTGTACACGCGCTGGTGGGGGGTTGTCCGCTTTTTCCGCCCTTGCACTGTGTGCGCTGTTTGCGTGCACTTGTTGTGTGTGTGCCTACCTGCGTCTCCGCGGTACGTTGCGTCCTTGGTGGTGCATCAGCAGGAGCATGGGGAGTGCCTGCAGTGCTGGATTCATGCTCGGGGGAGCCGCTTTTTCGTTGTCCGTGCTCGGCGTCCGTGTTACCGCTTCGGTTTGTCGTACGGTATCTCTTGGCCGTGGGAGCCGTTTGTTTGCGGCATCGTAATTTATGCGCCGGGCGGGACGTGTTTCGTCGGACGGTGTGTGTCAGTTGGGCTGCGCCGCTACATGTACGGGCGCACTTTGATGGCGGACGGTGTTGCTGGCTTGCCGGCGGTGTTTGGCCTACTTTTCGCATCGTAATTGGGCGGGCGTGTGGACTGCTGCGTGCCGGCGGTAACTGGTGGTTTTTGCATCCGCCAGCACGGCGGTGGTGCTTCCGCCCGCCATCGTAATGTGCCCCTATATTTTTGCAAACAATATTACTAACTTCGATATTTTCAAAAACGATATTTCTTACCTTAAAGTCGATATTCTTGACCACGATATTCTTGATGTCGATATTTCTATTTCACAATATTTCCAACTCAATATTTGTGTATGTCGATATCTAAAACTCGATATTCTGTCTGTGCACAGATCCTTAGAAGTCACACCACAACATAGGCATGAGAATAGTGCCAATTAGTTGAAGTGATGAGGAGGTGATACTTTAACAGCAGACAATTCTCCATGATCCAATAAAGTTTCACCCTCATACAGGATACCTCGCATGGTCCGATGGTGTTTTAGAAGTCGTAGCCAAAATTGTAAAGTAATAATCATGAGCAAGAATCTTCGTTTAAGCTTTATTTAGTACTGGAACACCACATGTAAGTGCAGCGACAACCACAACTTGCTCCTCTCCTCCTGCTGCCACACCTCAACAGCTACCCAAAGCTCCACAATATAGATCACTGGGAAGTTGCCTAGAGGCATGGCAATACAATATAAAGATACAGAGCAATATATGCAAAACAGCATAACATTATATACAATACATAACAGAGGCACAACGATGTGAAAGCCTTGAAACGTAGCTACAGTAGAGAAATACAGTTGCAGTTAGAAGCCCGGGTTCAGAACTTTGGTGAGAAATATATGAAAGTTCCTTCTCCGGCCTTGCTTCAGGAGTTACCCCAGGCAAAATATAACTTGAATACTCTTTTTGCATCAAAGGCACAATAGCCCTTTCATGCACAATGTGAAGATCTTGATAAAATTCTTAGGCCCTCATTACAAGTATTCAACAAAATGGCTTGTCTTTACTTGGGTCTGTATGGTCCCTTCTTTGTACCCCTTTTTATAGTCCTACAGCAGTTGCGCTTACACAAAGATGACAGGGAAGACTTTCAGAACAGTATTTTGACAAAATGTGCTCTGATATATTGCTAAATCATTGCAAAGGAATCCAAAAGGCACCATTCACACTGAGTTTCTTTAAAATATTGCAAGCCTGGCATTGGACACCTGGGAGGTTCCACAGGGTAAATCTGAGTCTGACCTTCAATTGCTGGCGATGGGGCCAGATAGATAGTGACATATTACCTGTCTTTTGGTTGTGCCCCTCCCTATCCATATATTGGTCACAGGTGTATGCTAATAAGGACACAACTTTCTGCTGATTCCTGCACTGGCCATTTTACATAACACATCTGACATGGGGGAGTTGACATCACACTGGAGGTAGTGGTTTGCAATACCTTTAGCCTGGCAAAAATCGGTAACTTGAGACGATGGAAATCATATCTATCTCCACAGGTGATGACTGGGTTAGGAAAAGGATAGTAATAGCTGGCCTTGAACAAATAATCGAGACCCATCGAGGAGATATTTGATAAGATATAGGGTCATTTCTTAACTACAGAGGGATCCTGACTGCTTCTCATTTTCCCTATTTATATTGCCTTGGCTGATCGTACTATGACTTCCTACTGTTAGCTGTCTGTTTAGTGGTTATTTACTATTTGTCCTGGGTATTGACTAGCTGATGTATTGATGTCCTCACTGACCACTACTCTCCCTATAGTAATCCAATATTGGAATCATGTATCATATGACACCTAGAAAAAAAGCCAATAAGATCCCCCTATGGCTGAAAGACTGGATGCAGTAAACAATGCACAAAGATATGAGGGTGAATTGTAGAATGTATCCTCTATAAAGGACCAGATGCTAATATGCACCTAAATCCTTCCTTCACCCTCTTCTCTTTTTTATTCCCTTAGCCCCCACCCAAGTTACAGTGTTATGATATAAAGCATTATCAGCCCCTTAGACGATGCTCTTAATGACATACCACAGAATAGTTCTAGGTCTCTGGTTGTTTTTAACATCCCAATATACACGTGCTAAATGTGTAAATGTTATCACTGACAGTTCTAGTCTGTATATGGATCTAGATGCTTTGTTTTTTGACCCTGTCTTGTATTGTCTATTGCTCGAATAGTTGGTCTGTATCCTTCCTTGTAGTACCTAAAACGAATAAAGTATTGTTTCAAACAAAAGAAAATACATCCACCAAGCCCCCCCCCCCACACACAGCTAATTGATTCCCCTTTTAGCATTTCTCATGACCATTCCTCCGTGCACACATTGCAGGGAGAAAATATGGCAGCTCATCGCTATGTGGGTCATATGACAAAGTGAACGTCCCTCTAAGTATTCCCAAATTGTTGGGAAATGATGTTGAATTTAGAATGAAGCCACTGAGTTAAACCTGTTTCCAACTTCTATTATATCAACCACTCAACTGTTTGGAAGCTGTGGAAACTCAATTTCCTACAGCTATTTCACTGCTAACTGTTGGTTCAGATATCCATTTACTATATTCTTTGACCCTAATAACGGTAGATGTGTCTTCCAAGATTACCCACTTCAGCTAGCTATTGTGGGTGGGGGGAACTATGATGTCAAAATGGCTGATTCCGTCTTGATTGGCCAATTGGTTGAAGCGTTTAAAGAAGGGTACCAAAGGGGTATTTTTTAACTCCAATTTGTATGTACTCAGCAAAGTTGTTAAATTCTTTAATCCATTTGAACAATGAGACACATAATGGCTCAAAGAAGGTAAATACTAGGCCATGTCACTAGGACGATGTGTATCAATGCCTGCTTCTGGATTATTCATTCATCAGAGATGAGTTCTTTAACAAAGTGTCCCAATTTGCTATATTTGATCGAACAGAGAGCGATCACGTCCCCAAACGCATTATACTGATATTACCTTATAACCATTTGGATAAAAGCAATGCTCTAACTTCAATCTTCCCAACAATAAGCTGTCTTGAAGTGTATCTTAACTAATTTGGCAATTTAATGAACACAGAACAAAAATAAGATCTACTGATGAAAAGCTAAAATGATAGCTACCTATATTAACCAATGTACTTATCTTCAGAAGAACTTAGGTGCACCTTGTAAGCCTACTAAAATCTAAATGATATAGGACTGTGGAATTGACATTCCTGGGAACACAACAATTTTAGGACTAGGGTTGGGGAAATTCATACACATATCAGACATATACCTAGAAACAAATGTAAAACTAAAATAAATTGTCTCAATTATAAGAATAAGACACTTAAAATAGCATAAACTATAAACATAGAGTTTATACAAGAATGATAAGCTGAAGACTATTGCTAGGAATTCTTGGGTGGAATATATTTGATCCCTTTAAAGTTAAAGAATGAGATTTCTAGAGCTTATTTCCTATTTCACTGGATGATATCCTGACAGTCACAAAGTCGGCAAAAGTAACCAGCCCAGATAGCTGGACCAGTACATTGTTACCACATGTAACGCATTCCTTAAATATGGGGAAATTGAACACATATGAGGGGCTTGCTAGTTTACGTAAGACATATGTGCCTTACCAAATTTGGCATCAAATGTGGTAATCTTTCAATCTTGCCTTTACTTATGGCTGATAAGTGAAAGTTTATCAGCTGTCACACACGGAGTGACTCTTTGGAGGCCCAACTTGTACAGTGACCTGGACCAAAGTAGAATATTTAATGTGGGAACTTACTGGCAGTCAGGAGATCAATTCAATTCCTTTCCTGCCATCACTATGTTCATCAATGCTCGAGCTTAACAAGCTTGCCTGTTTATACTGTATGAAATCGACCATGCCAATACTACTTCCTTCCTTGGACCATATGGCCACAGGTTTACGGGAAGTTTCATACTGAAGCATATCACTTTCTATCTGGAAAAGCTGACCCTAGGGACATCTATGAATGATGATACCACTGTGAAAGTCAGGTAAAAGCAGCCTTTTAAAGCAAAAAACACAATTCATCATTTTAACAGAATTTTACTTAGTTGTTGTCCACACTAAGGGGCCGATTACGATGGCGGTGTTTGGCACATCTGCGGTGCTGGCGGTGGCGTAAAACATCATTTTCCGCACTCCAGCGGCAGTCCTCACGTCCGCCGTATTACAATGGTCAAAGAAAGCCCATTTCCCGTCCGCTGCGGAGTTTCGTGATCCGCCAGGAATTTCCTTCCGCAACGGTGGCGGAGGGAGTCAATAGAGAAAGACCGCCGTGCGGAATGACGTTACGACGCCGTACAAATCACGATGCCTCAAACAGCCCATCACAACGCAGCAGAGAAACCAGCCACCCGTAGACGGCGGAAGCACTACTGCGGAGATCGAAACTCGAATCCTGGTCACCTCCACGCGTTCCTGACCGCTATGGATCCAGCTCTTCAAGCCCTGCCGCTGCTGTACCTCATCCACTACCAGCAAATAAGACGTCGCCGCGGTCAACACCGCAGGTACGTAAAAAAACATCTCCGCACACAACCACACACACAACTCCTGTGCTGAAATACAGTTCCTGTCCACATCAGACACTCTGGTGGAGACAGGAACATATCCCCCAGTGTACTCACACATGTCCTGCCTGCTCAAAATCCACACCTCCGCATCCGGGTCACCCATTAACCGCAAAATCACTGCAATGTCCCGGGCAAGTCACCGCAGCGGTGAAGACGTGGGAAAACCTGCGCAAAATGTAGTTGGCAGGGCCGGCGCCAGGCAAGGGCAGTCTGGGCAGCTTCCCAGGGCTCCACCTTCACCCGACCCACATGCATCAGTTGGCCACAGCCCACAGCACGCTTCCCACACCCATTTCTGCACATGTTGTGTGCCCCTCCTGTCCCCCCCAATGCACAATTTATCAGCCAGGTGTGGCTCGACCTCGCACCTCACACATCAAAGGGCAAGGTAGATTGATTGGGAAGGTGGGGGTGAAGATGAACACCCTGCACAGAAGGTCAGGGGCTGGACAACCCTCCTCCTAGCACCTGCCTTCCACTCATGTGAATCAAACTGAGTACAATTAAGGAATGTAGACTCTCACTGCATATTAACAACCACTGAACTGTTCACACTGCATGTCAAGTCCCTCTGAAAGATCCCACACTGACACCCTGCCACATACACATACCATAGGTCAGCAGCAATGTAGGACAATAAATGGGCTAGGCCACAGTGGAGTGCACAGTGCTGGAAAACCAGGGAGCAAGCCACATAGCATTTGGACATCCCAAGCAAGAGGAGGAACATATCACACTACCCTTAGGCCCTCAAATCAGACATGGGTGGCACAATGATAGCAATGAAACCAAAGTGACAACTGTGCAATATCTCTGGGATACAGCAATGCAAACTATGCATAGGCACAGGAATGATAGGAAGTGTCAGAAGCCATACAGTGACCAGCCACACATCGGTGTCAACTTACTTGACATGTGTATGCCACCAGCACAACACACATGGCTCATTGTCACACTCCCTTACTGTCAAACCCAAGTAGGACCTTCACACATACCCCTCATCTACCCATCTCACCTGCAACACTCAACACCTGTGAGAAACACACATAAAGGTGCAAATAAGGTCCTGTGAGTTTCCAGACAACCAATGACACACCCTGGTGTGCATCAACAAATGTCAGCCTCACACTCAGGGATGCCTGAACCAATGCTAACCCAAAACCAATAGCCAAACACAAATCTCACAAACAACATCCACAGAAGTCCAACAAGCCCAGCCATGAGCAGGCAAACAGTGGATAGGCAATGTGACCCTAGACAGAACAGGAATACACAACATTGTCACTCTGGACAAATGCACAGACACCATACCCCAAGACAAACAAGAATTGCATCTTCAAATGCCAATCATGAACACTAACTGGGATCAATGGGACAAATCAGCTAACACAGACATAGACACCATACCAGTCATCAAGTGAGAATGCTGTCACAGTGTACCACAAGCATGCACATGCACAATCCTGACAAGTGACAGGTCAAACATAGGAGGACATACCAATATTGTGCACTCAAAACAAGCTCATGAATAAGAATCCACATTGCTGCATGTGACATACACACAAGAAATGCACACTACACATGCAACACACATCTGAATGTATCACAATGCACAAACTACTCACACACAATGTCATGCAAATAGAACATCACACACACATTGCACTTGTCAGCAGAAAGGGCCAACACAGGCCAAACACTGCATCCATCTACAACACAAACACAACAGATGCACATACCAATCCATCACATAGCAATCTCAGTTGGACATCAGGGGAATGCACACCAGGCAAGTACAAGGCAACATACACTGACAGCACTGCATGCACACTAAGCAGTGTGTGCACACCAACCAAACCAGTAGCACACATATCTGAGTGCCCCACCATGAACTCCCACAACACAAATCATCACAACACACAGATAACATCACACTCAGGAAGGGTAGCAGTACCTCAGCAAACAGACATACAGATTAGCCATCACCCACAGATGCACAACTCAGGGAAACCCAGATGCAAACAACATGACTAGAGGACTGTGCTGCTCAAACATATGCACTGCACATGAGCAACCATGACTGCAAACAAGTAGAAGAAAATAACACATAACTAATTGTGAAACTGTCCTGAGTGGCACATTGGTCCTGTACACAGATCATCCTCACACAGTATAGTGTCACACTATGAAGTGGTGGGGAGGGCCACACACTGGCAAGGCATGGGGTGGAAGACATGATACTGAAGTGGTGTGTACATCAGTATTGGACAGGTGAGGAGTGTACAGTCCATAAACACATAGAGGAGTAACTCACAATGTGTAGGCATCAGAAGCACCTATAGGGGATGGTATAACTCCTCATACCACATACTATACTCGACCCAAAAATGTGTCAAGTGACAGCAATGCATGAGAAAACTGACAAATAATGTCAGTGTGGCTGAGCAGGTCAGCACAGTGAGCACAAACTTAAACAAGACACATGGCAGATCAACAAAACACAACACAGACTTGGCAGTGACACACTCTGCATACTCACAACTGACAGTGACAACAAGTAGGTGTCCCCCAGGAGTGCAAGCACACACCGACACATTGCACAGTGCTCAACCTACAACTCCTACATGTGCCCACAATCTGAAGCACATTTCTGACAATGTAATCTAACAGGCACACATTACCTGGGCCATACATGTGTATAGTTGGCATGTGCAGGGGCACAGAGACATCAACACTACTGACAATGACAGGCCAATCACACTGTATGACTACTCAAGTGCACACATTCAAATGTACCCATGTAACTATGAAGACAGGCCCACACAAGATGACTACACATCAACACTGCTGTGTACACATCAAGAAAGAGCCCACAGATATGACGGACCCTGGCCACCCCGCAAGTAATCCTGTGGATAGCATTCACCCCTGTTCTGGTATAGCATCCTAACATGACGTGTACAATTTAGCAAACCTGAGCACAGAATGATTAGGAGAAGAGTAGATCATCACAAACAACCATCATTGCACCCTCAAGCCTCAGAGTGAAGAAGAACAAAAGTGCCTGTTACCTCTGGAAACCTCTGAAAAGTGGCATACAGAGCATGTGTCACATGAACTGATACCCATACATAAAACCTTTTATTTAGCAAGGGCACTGACAAAGCAGACAACAGGAGTAACAGTCTTTATTGCATAATACCCAGATAGGCATCAAAAGTACAAAACAGCAAGGTCATTGGCCAGTACAAAATTAAAAGTATGCACATGTGTGCATGAGAAACTGCACAGGGAATGGGCATCAAAAGTAACAAACAGCAAGACCATTGGCCGGTCCATAGTTCCGGTCCGCACATGTGTGCATGAGAAACTGCACAGGGAATGGGCATCAAAAGTAACAAACAGCAAGGCCATTGGCCAGTCCATAGTTCCAGTCCACACATGTGTGCATGAGAAACTGCACAGGGAATGGGCATCAAAAGTACAAAACAGCAAGGTCATTGGCCAGTACAAATTAAAAGTATGCACATGTGTGCATGAGAAACTGCACAGGGAATGGGCATCAAAAGTAACAAACAGCAAGGCCATTGGCCAGTCCATAGTTCCGGTCCGCACATGTGTGCATGAGAAACTGCACAGGGAATGGGAATCAAAAGTACAAAACAGCAAGGCCATTGGCCAGTACAAATTAAAAGTATGCACATGTGTGCATGAGAAACTGCACAGGGAATGGGCATCAAAAGTAACAAACAGCAAGGCCATTGGCCAGTCCATAGTTCTGGTCCGCACATTTGTGCATGAGAAACTGCACAGGGAATGGGCATCAAAAGTAACAAACAGACAGGCGATTGGCCAGTCCACAGTTCCGGTCCGCACATGTGTGCATGAGAAACTGCACAGGGAATGGGTGACACCGTCCACTGCCATGTGAATCACCACAGCTCAGGGGCTACAAATGGGCAGTCCAGGCACCGCTGTGTGATAAATGGTGTGGGGAGGGGCACTTGGCTTCAACTTTGGCTTGAAGTTGAACTGGGAGGTGGCTGATTGTCGGGGCCAGTTGGAGGACTGGACCTGGGAGAGAAAGAACCGGCTGAGGTAGAGGCATCAGTGGCTGTGGGAGCCTGAGGGCTGCTTGGACCGGGTAGAGTGGTTCCACGGGGAGGCGGAGACATGCTTCCGGGAGACACAGTGTGTGAGGGTGAATGTTGAAGGCTGGGTTTCAACTTCTTGGGGATTCGATAGCCCACAAGTGTCTTGGCCGGAGTGGGAAGTGGGGTGGGCACAACAGCCTCACTCTCCACCAAAGGTGTATCAGGTGCAGGTGGCTCTCCCTGTGGGGATTTGCTGGATCTGGTTGAACGCTTGGGGTGGCCTTGCCTCTTCCCCTGCATCCCCTGTTGTCCAGGTGAACCCCCCACTTTGTTCTCCTGTCCCAGCTTCACAGGGGTGTGGGTGGGAGTTGACGTTGTGGGTGAATCTGCCTTAGAAATGTTTTTGTGCTTAGTCGTTGCAGGCACCAGGTTCACAGCAGACAGGGCAAGTGTTTGTTTGTCTTTGGGAGCAGGTGTGGGGATGAGAGTGCCCTTGGATGGGGGTGATTTTGATGAATGTGATGTTGATGCCTGCTTCTTGGCCTGATGCCCATTAGTGTCATGTGATAGGCTTTTGGTTTTGCGCTCCTGTGTGCCTGTTTTGTGTGTTGGGGATGGTGTCTGTGGTCTGGTTCGCTTGGAGTGCTGCTGTTGTGTGCTGCGTGTGGAGGACCTGGGGCCTGAGGGCTCTGGCATGTGGGCACTCTCATCAGGTAGTGCCACTGGCAGAGTGGTTGCTCAAGGGACAGGAGCCGGACTTGGAGCCTGTGACTGCTGAATGGCTGCCATCACTGGGTCCAGAATACAGGAACAGCAGCAGTTGGTGGTGAAGAATGGCAGGCAGCAGTGTCTGAATGCAAGTGAAATGTGTGGCTCTCTCACAGAGATTTATAGGCACCTGGGGTTGCTTCAGTGGTACTCAGCTGCTGCAATTGGTCTGCCTGGTTAGCATTTTTCAATTGTATCCAATATCCGGGACCGCGGAAGCGGAGCACGCCTACCGCGAGTTTCAAAATTGTATTTCACTACCGCGATCGCGGTTCCCATTGGCTGCATTGTCATTGGCATTGGTGGTGTCACACCGCGGGGCCAGGCAGTCGCTACTGCAATCCTGCATCTTTCAATTGTGGCCAATGCCCGGGCCCGCGGTAGAGGAGCACGTCTACCGCGAGTTTCAAAATTGTATTTCACTACCGCGATCGCGGTTCCCATTGGCTGCATTGTCCTAGGCATTGGCGGTGTCACACCGCGGGAGCCAGGTGGTCGCTACCGCAATCCTGCACCTTTCAATTGCGGCCAAGGACCGTGATCGCGGTGGCGGAGCACGCATGCCGCACCTATGGACACAATATGCTCTAGCAATGGCAATAGCTAATTTTAATCATTGACCACTATACATTCACAATGTATTTCAGCACCTCTTTGCAAAATGTAATGCTAGTGTGACATTCAACTCACTGATGCCTACACATGCCATGTCAGTGCACATGATTACATGCATTGGCATGTACTTCCTCACATGTCACCTATGATATTTGTGTGACAGTACACAGATTTGGTGTGTAATGGAGTCTCATATTTGTGAACATCTCAATGTGTGAGATGGCTAATCAACCCAAAGTAATGATGGACTGAGCACATAATGTGCCTATTTCACTGTGCACATTGCTGTATTGATTTTGGTAGTTGATCAGCTTACACACACTGTGCTCATTGTGCAGAAAAGTTGTGCTCTGTGCAATTTAAGCAAGAAGGTGTGGCAGGTACAGCAGCTACGTAGAAGTCAGCAGTGTTGCTGTTTCCAACATGTGCTGTGTCACCTACACCCAGGACTGGTGACACAAGATGTAGGAGTGTACGATTTACCATTCACATAGTCAGAATCTGTTTTGGAGGTAGTCAGTATGTACATACTGAACACATGTACGACTATATAAGATCAAGGTGTCTCTGCATGTGACTTGTGCATTAAGCTGTTGTTCCAGTCCAGTCATTGTTGGTGCTGCGTCAGTCAAGATGTAAGATGTTTGACACATCTCATAGGGGAATTAAATTGGCATGTGTCCCCTTTCATTGTATGTAGGAGTCGACCAAATGTGCATCGTCCGTTCCCAGTGCTGGCGAACATGGAGGATGAGGACATCATAAGAAAATTCCGTCTGGATCGCCTTACCCTTCAAGACCTATGTGGTCAGTTGGAGCCCCATCTGAGGCCTCGCAGAGCCTATCCAACTGCTTTGACACCAACAGTTAAGGGGATGGCGGCCCTGCATTTCTTTGCAACTGGTTCGTTCCAGTACACTGTGGCCCTCACCGGTGGGATGTCTCAAGCGATGTTCAGCATGGTGCTACGTGATGTCCTGTCCGCAATGATGACATACAAGGACTGCTACATCCATTTTCCAAGGAGACATGAATTGGCAGCTGTGAAGGGTGATTTTTATGTCCTTGGCCACATACCTAATGTTGTTGGCGCCATTGACTGCACACATGTTGGCCTAGTTCCACCACAGGCACGTAAGCACATATACAGGAACAGGTAGCATTTCCATTCCATTAATGTGCAAGTGGTATGCCAAGCGGATATGATTATTAGGAGTGGGTGTAATTTGGGGAGTACTAATTCCGCAACTTCGCTCCGTTTTGTGGGACTCCCAATTAATAAAACAGAAACCTCATATACTTTTGGCAAAATAACAAGTATCTCTGTCTTTACATGATAAAATTCATATAGTCATTTCACAAAGGTGAAAATGAAAATTTAGCAAGCAGTGAGAGAGGTGATGATTTTGAGATCCTCTCTAACCTAGGGAGAGAACCAAGCAGATGCCTTGAAAACAAAGAGCATATCATGCTGAACGATTCAGTGGTGGTCCCATCCTCTTAGGACCACCCCAAGCACAGTTATGGTCAAAAATACAATCCCAACCAAAGGCCCTGCAAAGCATTATGGGACGAGATTAGCAGTGGGCAGTGAATATTATAGTATCCAATATCAAAATAATTCTACAAAGAGCTGCAGTTCAACTAGTCGTTACTAGGTGTCCTCATGAGTCAAATGCAAAAGCATTGAAATTATTACATCAAGCTGCAGTTCCACTAGTCGTTACTAGGTGTCCTCACGAGTCAAATGCAAAAGCATTGAAACCCTTTCATGAAGCTGCAGTTCCACTAGTCGTTACTAGGTGTCCCTCATGAGTCAAATGCAAAAGCATTTGACTTGAGGGACACCTAGCAACGACTAGTTGAACTGCAGCTTGATGTAATAATTTCAATGCTTTTGCATTTGACTCGTGAGGGACACCTAGTAACGACTAGTTGAACTGCAGCTCTTTGTAGAATTATTTTGATATTGGATACTATGATATTCACTGCCCACTGCTAATCTCGTCCCATAATGCTTTGCAGGGCCTTTGATTGGGATTGTATTTTTGCCCATAACTGTGCTTGGGGTGGTCCTAAGAGGATGGGACCACCACTGAATCGTTCAGCATGATATGCTCTTTGTGTTCAAGGCATCTGCTTGGTCCTGCCCCTAGGTTAGGGGGGACCCCAAAATCATCACCTCTCTCATTGCCTGATATTTTTCACTTTCAAAGTTCACTTTTGTGAATTGGTTATATGCTTTTTAGCATGTAAAGTTGCTTTATCAAAGCATTAGTGGATGCAGTTTAGTAGCTGATTGGTTTTCACAGAATGCCAAATTCTGGTAGCGGAGCGGAATTCATTGCCCAGGCCTAATGATTATCTCCCATGTCTGTGGCAGATCTCCCGGATCAGCCCATGACTCCTACATACTGCGTAACAGCATCGTCCCACAACTGATGGCAAACCTGCATCCGGAGCGTTGGTGAGTACGTCGAGTGTGCTGTATGTGTGACATGCTGTTCTCAGCTACTGTTTCTATCAGTAAATTGCTCTCTGTATGTCACACCTAGGTGACTCTGCGTATCCCAAACGGACTTGGTTGCTGAGCCCACTGAGGAATCCAAGGACCCCGGGTGAAGGACGCTACAATGATGCACATGGGAGGACACGTTGTGTGGTGGAGCGTACTTTTGGGCTTCTGAAGTCTAGATTCCGGTGTCTGGACAAGAGCGGAGGTGCACTACTCTACTCTCCCCAAAAGGTGTGTCAGATCGTAGTTGCATGCTGCATGCTCCACAACCTGGCCTTGCGCAAGGAGATCCCCCCGCTCCTGGACGATGATGAGCAGCAGATGCCCCCCCTGCAAACCCACACATGCCCAGTGACGACGATAGTGGAGAAGAGGAAGGTATTGACCTGCGTTAACAGCTCATTGACAACTACTTCCCTTGAGTGTAAGTGACATTGTACAACAGTGACATTGTCTGTTGGCTTTGATGGTAGTGGCAAGGCATAGATGATCTTTTTGACTGCTGGCTGTTGTTGGCTCTGGGCTAATGGCTGATGTGTGTGTGCACAGGGTATTTTTATCCAGGTACCTCATGTCTATGTTGATGTTGTTGCTCATTGTTATGTGTGCTGGTTTTTGTATGTTGATGACTAGTGTTGTGTTTTAGCTGTAATTGCATCACCTGACAAGTAAATGTCATTCTCTTGTGTCTTTCTAGGTCCCTTCACCCTCTCAATGCCTCGTCACAATCAGAGCTTGTGGTACATTGGAATCTGAGTTGACATTGTACATACTGTGATAAACATGGAGCTGACACAAAGACATAGGTGTGTAAAGAGTGTTTATTTACAATAAGTATTTGTGACAGAGAAGTGATTATTTACAAAATTGTGCCAAGTGAATTTATGAGTTGTCAGTGATGGTAAATGAGACAAATAGCGTAGTCACCACATTGATGTAGTCACCCAGTCCAACAGACTCCTGCCATCAACATGGCAATGTGGGTAAGGATAGTTAACAAAGTCAATGTCAAGGGGAACACAGGTGCCATCATGGCTGGCTCAGCGAATTGTGTTTGGATGTGCATGGCCACGTAATCCTCCCCTGGTGTTTCTCGGACGGCCCCTCGTGCGTTTGGCAGGGGGGCCCTCTGCTGCAGGCTCAGCGGTGTCTGAGGAGTCATTTTGTTGCAGCTCACCCCTCTCTGTGGCCGCAGCTGAGGTGGTGGGTGTATCTGCAGGCCACTGGAGGGGGGTTGAGCTGTCATTTGGGCCGCATGTCTGTCCCTCAGAACACCCACAAGCTGGCCCATGAGGTCCACAAGTTGGCCCATACGTGTGTCCATGGCCCTCAGCAGCAGGCAGAGCTCACGCACTTCTTCCACAACCTGGCCCATCTGTCCCTGGTTCTGTTCATATGCCCCACGGACTCTTGCGACGGTGGCCAGGGCTTCGGTCTCAGTGTCCTCCTGTATTTGTCCATCAGTTTCCCTCCCACCTGCCCTGCTGACACGGACCTGTGGCGTTGGCACTGGACGCACCCGCACACTCCCCCTGGCATCCTCTGATTGTGTTGTGGTGTTGGTAACCACTGAGGCAGGGAGAGTAGTGCAGGCAGCAGTGGTGATGGGGCTGGTGGAGGCTGCACAGGTCGCTATAGCAGGGGTCAGCGCTGTTGTTGTTGCTGTGGTGGTGGTGGTGGTGGGGACAATGAGGGCCTGAGATGTTGTGCGCCCTGGCAGTCCAGAGGGGCCAGGTTGTTGTTCCTCATCCGAGAAAGGTAGGGAGTCTGCATCCGAGAGTTCATGTTCCGGGGGGGAGACAGGCTCTGCAGGTTGGTGGTGTTTTCTGCTGCAGTTGCTTGTGGATCTCCTGTTGAACAGAGGTTAAATGGTCATTGAAGTGCACTCCACAAGCTTGGTGTTAGACTTTTGGATGTTACATTTGATACACCAAACATGTTACATTGCAATTACTTGGTATGGCAGCAAGATACTGAGCATCATGACATGATGTTGAGGTACATACATTACTTGTCCAAGGTGTGACATGTACATTGAAACCATGTGCCACGTACAAATTGTGTGATTACAAGGACATGTCATCATCTAACAACTTGCAGCACATCAACTTTATGTAATGCGTCTTTTTTGTTGGCTCTTCATGGAATCAATTTCAGCTAAGCAAGAACTAGCCATTGGAATGTTATACATACCTTTTTCATATAATGTACTTTACTTTGTTTGTCAGATTGACCATGCATGTTTCGTGTTCATATGGGCCTTCATGCTCTGACACCATGGCACTTACACATTGCATTCTGTGCTGTGCATGATTGTCCCATGAATTACTTTCACATGTGACTTGGTGAGTCAATTTAAATTTCTGTGACAGTTACGTGTGCTTAGCTGTCTGCACACTGGATGTGGCTTTTGGATCTATGCCAAGTTGGCTGACATGTGAGTGCTGGTGTGGTCATCTGGCTCCATGTTTTTTTAGAAGGATGGCAGGGTGCATGCACTGACTAGCTACCTGTTCGGTGACACAGTGGAGGGAAATGTCTGCCACATGTTTCTGGGTGTGGGGAGTGTACCATCCTGCTCAGCTGTGGGACAAGGGGGCCTGGTGGGAGTTGTAATGCTGGCTTCCCACCCACAAACACTCCTCCCTGTTAAGATGGCTACCTACCTGTTAGGTGAAGGTGAGCAATGCAATGGCTGCCACATGTTTCTGGGTGTGGGGAGTGTACCATCCTGCTCAGCTGTGGGACAAGGGGGCCTGGTGGGAGTTGTAGTGCTGGCTTCCCACCCACAAACAACCCTCCCTGTTAAGATGGCTACCTACCTGTTAGGTGAAGGTGAGCAATGCAATGGCTGCCACATGGTTCTGGGTGGGGGGAGTGTTCCATCCTGCTCAGGGGTGAGACAAGAGATCATGAGAAGGCTGACTACCTGTGAGTTTAAGGAGAGCAATGAGATGGCTGCCCCATGGTTCTGGGTGTGGGGAGTATACCATCCTGCTCAGCTGTGGGACAAGGGGGCCTGTGGGGAGTTGTAGTGCAGGCTTCCCACCCACACACACCCCTCCCTGTTAAGAATGGCTACCTACCTGTTAGGTGAAGGTGAGCAATGCAATGACTGCCAAAAGGTTATGAGTGGGAGGAGTGTACCTTCCTGCTCAGCGGTGGGACAAGGGGGCCTGGTGGGAGTTGTAGTGCTGGCTGCCTGTACACATGCCCCCATGGAAATATTGCTAGCTACCTTTGGGGTGATTCAGAGGAAGGAAATGTTAGATGTGTGAGACGTGTTGGGAAGAGCGTGTTGTACGTAAGTGCATTTTTGTTTAGGAAGTGTAGCTTTCTAGTTGTGCAAGACAGTACATAGCAGTGTAATGGGAGACATTTGTTGGTACTTACCAGCCTCCACTCCCCCGGGTATTCCTGTGAGACTCTCTGGATGCAGTATGGCAAGCACCTTCTCCTCCCATTTGTTGAATGTTAGTGGTGGAATGGGAGGGCCACCGCCAGTCCTCTGAGCCAGCTCATGGTTCTTGTTGGCATGCTCTTTCACCCTGGTCTTGAGGTCATGCCACCTCCTCCTGATGTACTTCAGGGTGCGCGGGGTGGTCCCTACTGCATTGACTTTGTTGACTATCCTTGCCCACATTTGATTTTTTTGTGACTACTGGTGTCTGTTGGACCATGCTTCCAAACAAATGTGGTTCTACTCTGATTATCTCATCTACCATGACTGACAACTCATTGTCAGTGATTTAGGCATTTTTTTCTGTGCCATGGTGTGTGATGTGCAAATGGGTGAAAAGTGCAGGTGGGAAGGTGGTGGTGGAGATGTGTGTGGTGTGTGTGTGGTTGTGATGGTGTGATGTGTGCTGATTTGCCTCTCCTTTGTGCTGTGGGGTTGGGCCCTTCAGTGCTGGAGTTGTGCAAAGGATTCTGGGCAGCGAAGGGGCTGGTTTTATACTCAGCTATGTGGGTAAGTCAAAATGGAGTATTCATGTCAGGTGTGTTGTCTGGGTTGACCTGGGATTTGTATTTTTTACTTGCCATGGGGATGTGTTATTGGGGTGTGTTAGGTGTTTTTTGAGGCTGAGCCACATATACAGCCACACTTGGTAGCCTTGTTGTGTGGTTGCTTTCGACCGCCATTACTCTTCCGGCGCGACCGTGGTGGTCGGAATGCAACAGCCCTTCCGCCGGCTCTCCCATTCAGCATTAGTTGCGATCGCGGTGGTCAGAAACAACTGATCGTTCCGCTGGCACTGACATCGTATCGTAATTTCACTTGCGGTCATTCCGCTGGTCGATCGGCGGTTTTGGGTCTTTCCGCAGCAAATCCGAACGCCCGGATGGATTTTCAGCTGTTCTGGATGTTCCCGGGGGAGTTTTGTGGAATTCGTCTGCGGCGGTCGGATTTCTCTGGCGGTGCATCCTAATCTGACCGCCGGTTTTGCCGCGGTACATGCGGACGGTTATTTACTGCTACCACGGCGGTCGGAATGCTTTTCCGACCGCCATCGTAATCGGCCCCTAAGTTTGTTATCTGCAAGTTACACTAGCCTGCATATTCGCGGTATTCAGCACAAATGAATTCCCACTAGGATAATACATTCTGGGCAGGGTTAGCAAGACTTACTTACACTTGCAGGTTATGTGGCTCGGAAGTGGAATCTGCTAAATCCTATATTTTTTTGTAAAATTGTTTGGAGAGGATGCAATTGGTAGTTCCCGTATTCAGCCAATATAAAGAACATTCTATCACAAAAGGACTGCCTTTAATAATGATGCAGACTCCCAAGAGAGTCTATAATCATGTAACTATACTTTTTTAACAAAATAATTGTTTTAGTCACCTAATGTTCTGTGTGATACGGATATTGCTATGACAATTTGAAAGGTGTCTATGCTTTTCAAACCAAATTAACTTATATTACAATCAATACCATATGTGATAGTAGGACGCTCTAACTTGTAATCTAATGAGGATATTAAAACTCACCTTTACAGTGAATACCCCAAACAAATAAGCTAATAAATGGGCAACAAATAACAGTACCACAGATTTCATAAAAAGACAATAGGAATATAACAGTATCTCTTAAACCATGATGACTGCAGCAAGGTGGATATTTTGAAAAATCATTGCCTACCTGTACTCTTAAGCCATATGCAAGACTTCATAGATGGTATTATTAACTGATTTACTGTAAAGACAGAGGGCATTACATAGAGAGCACAAATGAGTTTTACCCCAAAATTTCCAGTTTACACATTTAGATCAGGTGCCAATTTTAAAGTAACATTTGCAACTCTGGACTAGTGCAAAAAATAGTATATAGAAAAACAAACCAGTGTAAAAATAACGATTTGTATTGGTTGATCAGTGGAATTATAGGTCCAAAATGTAATCAATACCAGTGCAATCTATGTCACATGGAAATTGCAGTTCCTTTTTCTAATCAAGCACAGGAGAGAATTATAAAAATATTACTTTCAAGTGCATAGTTGATTGCTTTTATAAATGACTAAACTGCATAGTGGGAACCAGAGAGAGTGAGGAATAATGAACATGTATTCACCCGAACAAAGTGAAAAGGGCTACTATTAATTTTTTGGGCTGTATGGAGCTGTAGAAGAAGGTCACTTATAGAGCACCTAAGAGAAAAGACACTTACATCACTACCAGTGTTTTCTGTGTATTAGCAATAAACCTGGCGCAGAGAGTGCCAATGACAGGCCACCTACAACTCCATTTTTGAGGAGCAGTGTGACCAAATCATACACAATAGTGACAATACATGTACATCTGAACTGTTGTAAACAGTTTTTCTGGTATTGATGATAAATTGTGAGCAAATGATTACGTTTTGTTTTGGTGGAGCACTGATGGAGACTACAAGTGTGCAAAATTCACACAATTTACTTTTATGTAATTATGTGAAATTTCAGAAAACTTACACAAAATGAAATAAAATGTAAAACAAGCATTTAACACTATATTTTAGCATGAAATGTGTCCATTTTGAATGCAGGGACACATTTTGTGTTAAAAAGGGTGCAAAAAATACAAATGACACAAACAAAAGCCACTCACGTTCTGTTTGTTTGTGTGGTTCACATGCGCTTGCACTAAATTTTTGTCACAAACATTGCATAATGACATGCCTTTGCATAATAGCGTAATTTTTGAGAACTACGCGTACCAAGCGTAATGTGAAATTACCAAAATTACGCGAGGTTACACCAGGACCCAATAGGGATGCTGCAGTGAAAATCAATTTAAATGAAACTCAGTTTACCATCATACACACAGGGCTGATCCCCACTTGTGCTGTGGCCCAACAGGTCAACGGGCCTTGACTGTTGTGGTCGAAGAGATCAGGAGCATATCATCACAAATAGTAATCACAATTTCTATCTAAAGTTCAGCCAATAATGAAAATATTTATAGTTTTTAAGGGTTTAATTTTTTCAAGTTTAGTAAATCGTCATTATTCAGAATCTTTTACAGAATTGATAAAGAAATAATGGTTAATTCAATTATCATACAATGCATCACGTGTGTTCCATAAAGGAAGAAATCCCTATTCTAAGAATGGTGTGAAAGTTGTCAGTAGGAACCAATAAAGAGTTCAAATTCGAAAGAGAGTGAGATCAAGCATAAAGCTCAAAAATCAATAATTGATGAAAGCAGAACTTCCCATAAAGAGACGTTCACAAAACTTGTCTCAAAGCAATAAGGAATACGGCAGAGGAAAATGTGCAGTAGCAACCGCAATTAATAGCAAAGGTAAAATGGCATGGAATAGCGTGTAGCCTCCGGCATGGAATGGGGTAGAAAATGGCAAGTGTAGAGTGGTAACCTACTCTAGGGACACGTACTATTATAAACAGTCAAAAATTAATGTTGCAGTTAATTTTGCATCTTTTCCTCCTCTCGTCCAATCATCTTCCAGGGTTTTTCCTGGGAGCAGGTTCACTCCTCTTTTTCTCACAGGAGTACAATAATGTACAGACAGTCATCTACAAGTGTGCAACTTTGTTGTTTTAGACTAAACTACACATGAGGCTTCTTCATTCTAAACATCCTTTGCCACGAATAGGACTACATTTCTAATCTTCTAATGAAGCAAACAGTTTGTTATCTAACAATGGGCTATGTAGAAATCAAAACATCTGCAGTTACAAAATAACATTATTTTGACTTCATTCTTTGGGAATAAAACAAGTATGTTCAAAGAGGTCAAGTTCTGTTTGAGCTGTATTGTATGTGTTTACTCTTTACTATTCCACTAAATAATACATTCAAAACAAGCATTTCATAAGCATTGCATAAGAAGAAATATTTTGCAGAACTATGGAAACATTTATTTAATAAAAACATGATCATGGAAAGGTCAAAAATTAAACATTTGATGCGTGCCTCAGTACATTTTAGTCAAACTATTCTTTAAGCAATGTTGCTTTAAGCAGTCTTGAGGCCTAGTACCTTGTAAGTGTGGCTAGTTACTACATCTTGCTAATTTTTAAACGCATTTTGTTCATTTACGTCTGCACGTTAGTATAGCACATATATTTTAACCATATCATTTTGTGTTTTGCTAAGAACGCCTCTTCAGGGACGTGGTAGGAAGCTTCAATTGTGGCATTGGACTTTTTTGGAAGTGCCTTGTAAAATGAGCACCATTTGACTTATAACTGCCCCGTGCGCTATAAAATGAACCGAAAAAGATTGGGCACTACTACATTTACTCACAAGCATCTCACTAGCTCTGCCTCTGCTCTTGTTTATTTAATACCATAGATGCAAAAACGTGCGATATTTTGCTCTTTTAAGACAGACCAACAGCCTTGTACTGCGATATAATTATTGACTTTTCCCTTTTTTATAGTGTCCATGTTTCCATTTAAACTCTATTACGTTCAATCCCTAGCAGCCACAACGAGATTGGGGTCTTTCTCTCAGGCTACATCTGTGCTGGTATCCTGGCGGCTCTTGCCAGTTGAGAATCAGTGGAGCAAGAAATTAAAGAGGCGCTGCAGCAGCGGGGTCCCTTCGCTGCGAGAAACAGAGGCAGAGCAGGCCTCTGTCAAGCCCTACTGGCATCACTGTTCCTGCGTTCAACTAAGGTATCTGCGTACAATTGTAAACACATTTTTTGCCAAATAACCACTGATTTACTTTTGAGTAAAAGAGCGTTTCAAGAACTGGCAGGCATCGCTATATATACTTTCTTGAATTCGAAATATTTCTGAGTCCTTCCATGCAACCAAAAACCTATCTTCCAGCTCACTGAAACATAAATGCTATTTTCAGTCGGTGAGCGCAAGCACCAGTTTCGTAGACCATGAGAAATATTCCTTTCTGCACACAAAGGCTTTGGGATTTGATTCTCTTCATAAACTGGAATTCAGTCATTGAATACAGGCGATGGATGGAAAGGAAGGCGCGTTCCTTTCAGGTTGTGGCATTGGAGGATGGGGAGGGAACAAGTGACAAGCAGGCCATGAGGCGGGCAAATTGCAGTGTCAGAAAATATTCCAGAGTCGCTCATGCAGAGGGAAAAGCAATCCCTCATGTGACATGAAATGCCCACGAGCTGCCCTGTATCCAGTGGGGTAGGGGGGACCTCTGCCCCCAACATTCAGCCCAAGACCAATGAATATCTGTGAGATATTGGAAACTCAAGGGTTCCTCATCACATTTTGCAGGGGTCCTTATCATTTTGCATGAGGCCACTGCCCCCATCAAAGGTTTGGAGGTGTAGGCTGCAGTAGTTAGATTGGTTAGGGATCACGTAAGATGTCACATGAGACATATGTATCAAGAACAGTTGTATAGGTACATTATGTCGATGAAAATGGATTGAAGGAAGAGAGGGAATGGGAAAGTCAGCAGCCCAGGTCCAAGTGCAGGAGGCTGGCCAGTAGACTGGTAGATCAGAATAAAGTGAGGACCCCAAAGTCGATTGAAAATAAAGGCAGTGGTAGCAGCCCAGAAGCATTGCAACATAGATTTTAGGAATAATTGAGAAAATGGGAGAGGGGACAGATTATTCGGGCCACATGGAGCGGGTTGAATTCTTACAGGATAGGGAGGTGGCATAGTTAATTTTATGGATCAGGGACATATTAGTGTGTATGGTTAAACATGGCAGGAGATGCTAAGTGGGAACTTTATCCTTTCTCTGTAATAAAGAAGCCTTTTTTATCCAACTCATAAAAAATGCTGCGCGGTTGCCAATAATGTCTATTGTAACCTTTGACAACATTAACTGGGGAATTTAGTGTGACAGTTATACAAAATCATAGGGTCTGATTATAACTTGGGTGGTTAATTTTGACGATGCATAAACCCCTGTTTATTCACGGTTTGGAATTATGAGTTGTTAGGTATTTAACACATCTGATAATTATCAGATGTGTTAAATAACTCAATCTTCATTCAAGTTTGGCAGGTCAAACCTGCCAAAATTTAACGGGGGAAAACCATATGGCATATACCGTATCATGTGGATTTTGGCACGCTAAATACCAAAATGTGCATGTTATTGCCCATGAACTTGTAATAGATGTCATTTATCACACTCAATAAATAACGTACCCTGTGGTATCGTTATTTATCATGTGCAATAAATAACGCCTTTACTTGTAATCAAGGCCGTAGTTATTTATTTCTCTCACTGGAGTTGCAGGCACTAGATGAGCTTATGGCGCAAGATCCAAGTCTTTAATCTTGCTCCCTCTTCTATCTAATCTGTTGTACCAGTGCTGGATGCTATATTTCACTGATGAATGCAAAATAATTTCTTCAACTCAAAGGGAATAGTACTATTTAGGAAGATCTTCACCAATATATTAACATTCTTCTGGAAAATTACTGAGTATATTTTCTTTCTTTTTTATGTTTTCATTTCTCCTCAAAATGCTTTCATTCTTATGTCCCAATGTGTTAAACATTTCTCTCTGTCTCTCACATGCGCTCTCACATCTCTTTCTCTCTCTCGCTCTCTCTCTCTCTCTCTATATATATATATATTCACTAAAAAAACAAGGTTAAAGTGATGTTAGAGTTAGGAATTGTAATAATATCTTACAGTACATTGGAAAAAACGTAGAAATTCACGGAAAAAACACAAAGGGGCCGATTCCGATCTCGGCTGGTAGGGCTCCGAATCGGATTCGGATTTACCGGATCCGATTCGGAGCCCTGTTTCCCGACCGAATCGTACGCGGGTCCGTCCGAGCGAGTACGATGCAGGCACCCGCGAAATCTCCGACCGACTCGAACGCGGCTTCAACACGCTCCGACCGACTCGCATGGACACGACTCGCACCGTGCTATGGAGACGTATCCCGGCCGGGTAAGTACGATGCGCGCCGCGAGCAGTCCGACCGACTCGCGCCGTCCGGCTCGAAAAAGCTGTCGGAGCCGGACTTTGGGGGTCCGCGTCGGACCCCCCTGTACGCATAGGCGCGCGAGTCGCACACAGGGGTACCCATGGGTCCCCCCTACCTGTGCATGTACGCCACGATGCGCATGGACGCGTACACGCCGTAGGGGGCGCCCTTGTCCGCCTCGCACCCATTGAGTCAATGGGAGCCCGCGTACGCGTTGTACGACAGGCTCCCATTGACTTCAATGGGAGTCCGACCGACTCGAGTCCGATGGCATGCGTGCGCATCGTACTCGTTCGGTCGGACTGCCAGAGTCCGATTCGGTCGGAAATCTCTCCGGGTCCGGCTCGGTCGGAGAGATTTCCGGCCCGAATCGGAATCGGCCCCTAAGTCTAAAGGGACATTATAGACTGAACATTATAGTTAGGTGAAATCGTCCGTTAAAACATACCATTTTAAATAAAGAAAACCAATGAAATTCACCAGTTATAGTTTTCTCACGTAACTATAACTTGTGCCATAAAGAAACTATAACTAGCGCCCCTGCCATGCACAATGTTGTTATCAATGATGTCATTTCAAATGTTGCAGTGATGTTATCAGTGATGTCATAGAACATGTCATTAATGATTTAATACAGGAGGTAATTAGCAGAGCATGGTGAGGGTGCAAGCTCAGCGCGGGGTTGGGCGTAGGGCCGGCATCAAACCCCCTGCAGGCACGCATGGCTGACTATGTCATTTAACAGTATAAAGGGCATCATTTTCAATAAGGCAGATCTACTGGCTTTGTCAAAGGGTCAGAACACCAAAATATAAAAAGCTGCAGGCCTAATAAATTTATTCAGGAGTCAGCACTTCAATATATATAAAGCAGATATATTGGCTTGCTCAAAAAGTCATGTCCCGAATAATTATAATCAAACTCATATTTTATAAAGTCACAGATTGCAATGTTTAATAATAGTGATTGTTTCAAAATATTTTCAATAAAACATTTTTTTAAAACATTAAACATATTTTTGAGTCTTTTTTCACATTTTTCAGGGCACAAATTGTAGTCATAGAACTAACCACAGGGGGCCCTACACACCGGCTGAAAAGCATACAGCTCCAGCTTGGAGTGCTTTAAAAAACAAATGGTAAGCTCTCCTGGGATCTCCTGGGATCATGGATTTAATAACCCAAGAGACTTACTGTAAGACAACAGGCCTTTTTTTGCAGATGCCCCCCACTTTTTGCCCACATTTGGACTACTAGATGCTGGTTTTCGACTCCAACGGTGCACCGAAGACTGTTAACCAGGCCCAAGTGCCAGTGCTCTCTAAAACTGATATATGTGAACTGGTAACCCCAACTGGCAAGGATTTTAACCTCCTTATAAGTCCATAGTACATGGTACCAGTGGTATCCAGGGCATAGGATTAAAGAGGCCGCCAGGGCCTGAAACGCTGTTTGTGCCACCTTCAGTGACCCAGGTAAACTACTGACAGCAGGCCTGCCATTGCAGACTGCAGGAGCAGTGAAAACTGCTTGAACTCGACTTTGACTGCATCATATGTGGCAAAGTCAATGCACTATTTTTAGCATTTGCCAGTCACCCCTAAGGAGGGCCCCCTGAGACCAGGAGGCAGGGTGCATTAACTTAAAGGTGTGGACATGTAAGCGCAAGCTTATATGTCCTTTTAGGGGCCTTTACTATTAAAGGACACTATAAGTGATAGACGGTCCTTAGGATAACATGGGCTGGCACCCGGGCAAACCCAAGGTGCGCAGCTCCATTATGGCACCACCTAAACATGTCATGTTTGGTATTAAACAATGTGCCTCATCATCCCTGACACAAATCTTGTGTCGAGGATGATGTGGCATGCATCCAGGAGGCTGCCTTAGAGGCTACCCACCTTGTTGCCCCAGCCTTTCGTGTGCTTTAGCTGCCAGCCCGTGGCTGCTGCCGCCAAGACAGAAATCTGATCCCCTGCCAGGAGGTGTGAACTCTCCCAGAAGTGAGAAACAATGGCCTGGATGAGAAGGAGGTCACACCTCTCTCCATGACAGGATGGTTAGTGAAGTGGCACATCAAGGCGATGAGCTTCAAAGGCTACACCTCTTATAATATGTGACCAGGCGTCCTCCCAAAGGAAGAAACAGCCCTCCCCCTTCCCCAAGGCACATTTGAGTCCGGACAGGCAAGCAAATTAGGTATTCAGGAGGTGTACACTCCCAGAAGGCTAGCCAAACCTCTAGGGTGGCTACCTGGTCTGGTCTGTACAACTAAGGAAGACTTCTGTCATTTTTAAAAGTGGTAGAATAGCGGGTTCTGAGTAGAAAAGGTGACCTACCCCTCTGGGTGTGGTCGCCTCAGGGGCTGATTAGCTGCTGGGGATAGTAGCCCATTGGCCACTTGCACCCACACCCCTAATGCCCCCAAATCTAGGATTTAAGAGCTTCCCCTTACACCAGAACCTCAGTTCTGATCTGACTTGCAACAAGGACACAAGAAGAGACTCAAGTCTGCGACAACAGGAGCTGAACAAAGCACAGCCGTGATACTCTGCACCTGTGGCAACTTTCCTGGAACTGCACAACTGCGACTTGTCCTGGACCAAAGATAGGTTCGCCCAGACAGAGGGACCTATTTGAGATCCAAAGGCATCACTAAACTCCCTTGGACCAGTGGCACTAGTCCCCTGCAACCACAGGTAAAAACAACTTACCTGAACCAAAGAGTTGCTGGCCATCAGGCCCTCAGAGGGATCGCCCATAGGTAGATGGTCCAGTGCATTGCGGGGAATGTATTCCTGACCTCCACAAAGTTTCAGGCGGCTACTGTGGTCCTCGGACCTCCGGACGTCGAATTAGCTTTCAGCTGTGCTAACCTCTGCCAAGGCTTGTTGGTCACCAGTCTGGCAACCACCCTCTTTACTGGACGCTGCACCTGCAAAACCTTCATCTGACATCAGCAGTGGCTATGTTGTTGACTTTTTGCACCCTGTACCCCACCTGCACCATGTCAGTAGTAAAACCAGCTCCCGCTTCAGCACCAAGGACAGCCAGGACAACTCTGCACCCTGGCTTCTCGAACCAGGTAAAATCAAACTAACTGTTGTTGCTTGGTCTTGGGACCTGCATCACATTTACGCTCTTGGATTTCACGCAACTCAACCTGCGAGTGACCGATTGTCACGAGTGCTTTTTCCCATTGACCGCAATGATAATGTTTTGAAGTACTGTTTTGCACTGATTTAATATTGCTTCTAAAATCCACAACTTCAGCAATACTTATCTAATTTACTTAGTTTTGCTGTCTAAAATTATCTGCTTTATTTTTATAAATTAGTGTCAGATTTCTTTCGAGTCATGTCAATTACTTATTGTCCATGTTGGTACTCTGAAATGCTTAACACACAAGATGATGGACGGAATGCTGCACATTGGCAAACATTCACCCCCAGTCACAGATCTGGGTTTAATCCATCGTTATTTTGCTTCACCACGCCTCCCCAGTTCAGACATGGCCATATGCAAATCAGTCTTGACCCTGTGCCTCATGGGAACAGTCCAGACCGAACTGCCAAGCCATGTCTTCCTGGACCGGAATCAAGCATCCTAGGACCGGTTTCAGGCTATCAGCCTTCATCAGCCAGGATAGCTTGACTCCAGTGGCGTAGTGAGCACGGGACCCACGTCTGGGCATACCCTTCCCACTTAGGGCGAAATGCAAAACACACAAGATGATGGACGGAATGCTGCACATTGGCAAACATTCACCCCCAGTCACAGATCTGGGTTTAATCCATCGTTATTTTGCTTCACCACGCCACCCCAGTTCAGACATGGCCATATGCAAATCAGTCTTGACCCTGTGCCTCATGGGAACAGTCCAGACCGAACTGCCAAGCCATGTCTTCCCTGGACCGGAATCAAGCATCCTAGGACTGGTTTCAGGCTATCAGCCTTCATCAGCCAGGATAGCTTGACTCCAGTGGCGTAGTGAGCACGGGACCCACGTCTGGGCATACCCTTCCCACTTAGGGCGAAATGCAAAACACACAAGATGATGGACGGAATGCTGCACATTGGCAAACATTCACCCCCAGTCACAGATCTGGGTTTAATCCATCGTTATTTTGCTTCACCACGCCACCCCAGTTCAGACATGGCCATATGCAAATCAGTCTTGACCCTGTGCCTCATGGGAACAGTCCAGACCGAACTGCCAAGCCATGTCTTCCCTGGACCGGAATCAAGCATCCTAGGACCGGTTTCAGGCTATCAGCCTTCATCAGCCAGGATAGCTTGACTCCAGTGGCGTAGTGAGCACGGGACCCACGTCTGGGCATACCCTTCCCACTTAGGGCAAAATGCAAAACACACAAGATGATGGACGGAATGCTGCACATTGGCAAACATTCACCCCCAGTCACAGATCTGGGTTTAATCCATCGTTATTTTGCTTCACCACGCCACCCCAGTTCAGACATGGCCATATGCAAATCAGTCTTGACCCTGTGCCTCATGGGAACAGTCCAGACCGAACTGCCAAGCCATGTCTTCCCTGGACCGGAATCAAGCATCCTAGGACCGGTTTCAGGCTATCAGCCTTCATCAGCCAGGATAGCTTGACTCCAGTGGCAAAGTGAGCAAGGGACCCACGTCTGGGCATACCCTGCCAACTTAGGGTGAACATAGCAAAACCAAAGGGGATGATGGACGGAGTGTTGAACATTGCAAGCACTCACCCCCATTCAACTGATGTGCAGCATTCCGTCCATCATCTTGTGTGTTTTGCATTTCGCCCTAAGTGGGAAGGGTATGCCCAGACGTGGGTCCTGTGCTCACTACGCCACTGGAGTCAAGCTATCCTGGCTGATGAAGGCTGATAGCCTGAAACCGGTCCTAGGATGCTTGATTCCGGTCCAGGGACGACATGGCTTGGCAGTTCGGTCTGGACTGTTCCCATGAGGCACAGGGTCAAGACTGATTTGCATATGGCTATGTCTGAACTGGGGTGGCGTGGTGAAGCAAAATAACGATGGATTAAACCCAGATCTGTGACTGGGGGTGAATGTTTGCCAATGTGCAGCATTCCGTCCATCATCTTGTGTGTTTTGCACTCTGAAATGCTTAACACTTGTTCTTCTAGTAATGCCTGACTGTTCTTTTCCACTCTACCAGGACTGAGCTAAGGATTTTTTATTGTGAATCCAAGGACCATCTTTGGGGTATTGTGAGAGTATTGCATGGTGAAGCCTAACCAGCATCACCACATATTACTTCACCTTCCTACACTTTCTGTGTATTATTTAATGTTGCTAAGGGGCTGCTGCACTTCTGGTAACCAATTTAGGCCTGGGCGTAGTTCGCGGGCCTAGTAACCAGCCACAACATTTAAAAAAATGCTTGGTGGTGCCTTTTCCCATTCTAGGGCTCCTCCCTCAGCTCGACGCTCTTCAACATCTACATGGCTCCACTCGCCCCCATCGTCAGAACCTACGGACTCAACATCGTGTCATACGCAGACGACACCCAGCTCATCCTCTACCTATCCAACGAGCCCAACACTGCCAGACGCAACTTTCGAGAAGGCATGGAAGCCGTCGCCAAATGGATGAAAAACAGCTGCCTACAACTAAACACCAACAAAACAGAAGTACTCATCATGGGCCCAAACCCCGATGCCTGGAGCGACACCTGGTGGCCCCCCGCCCTCGGAAACCAGCCAACCCCACGGACCACGCACGCAACCTGGGAATCATCCTGGACTCCGAGCTCAAAATGGACTGCCAGATCAACTCTGTCTCGTCTTCCTGCTTCCACACCCTCCGCCTCCTTCGTAAGACCTTCAAATGGATCCCCTCGAACACCGAAAGACCGTCACTCACGCCCTGGTCACCAGCAGATTCGACTACGGCAACGCACTCTACGCCGGAATAAACAAAAACCTCACCCGCAAGCTACAGAACATCCAGAACGCCGCCGCAAGACTGGTCCTCAACCTGCCAAAACACTGCCACATCTCCCAGCACCTGCGCACACTCCACTGGCTCCCCGTCGAGGCGAGAATCACCTTCAAGCTGCTCACCCACGCACACAAGGCCCTCCACGGCACCGGGACCAGCATACCTGAACAGCCGACTCAAATTCCACGCACCCCAAAGGACCCTACGATCAGCCCAGCTCTCCTACGCTGTGGTCCCCCGCACCAGAAAGACCAGATCGGGAGGCCGCTCCTTCTCCTTCCTCGCGGCCAAAGCATGGAACGCCCTTCCGCTCCACCTCAGACAGACAACATCGCTCCCCATCTTCGCAAGAAACCTCAAAACCTGGCTCTTCGACAGACCCCCTCCTTGATGGAATGGAACCTGCACCCCCCCACCCCTAGCGCCTTGAGACCCTTACGGGTGAGTAGTCGTGCTTTAACAAACCCCTGATTGATTGATTGATTGATTGAATAGGGGAACCAAAATGATCCAAAAAATATAAATACAAGGCCCTCACAGAACGATATGGGGTGCTTCTTGCTAGGAGCAGTGAATAATAAATGAATGGCTCCTGTCACTCATTTATTATTCCTTATTTTTATAATTTTTTATGGGTACCCCAGTTCTAGTCAGGACACTCACACTTGGTAATAACTTTGGGGCCACAGGACTCCAAATCCATTGCTGGTTCCCTAGCCAGCACCCATACTGAGTGCTGGCGGGGGCCGGCCACTATTTTAAATTGTGTGCCTGGAGCACAGTCTGGGCACTCACAACATGCCAAATGTTGGCAGGTGCATGGGGAGTCCCAAGGCCCCCATGCCCCTGCCTGCTCCCCTGTCAGCACCCATACTGGGTGCTGGCAGGGGAGCCGGCTGTGTTGTGGGGCCATGGGCCTTGGGCCTTCCCCCTACCTCTAACGTGAAAAATGTTGTTGGGTGCCCTGGGTAAGACCAGGATACCTATGTTTAAAATAAAAAAAAGTGTGACCTGCTACATTTACATATATTCTGCTGCATGGTGATGCCCTAATCTGGTTAGGGGTACCACCAGCATGGTTTATAAGTATTTTGGGGGGCTGAAGGGATAGCAGCAGCCCCTCAGAAATACTTATCAAAATAACTCTGTGTTTCCTGGGGTCTATAGAACATGCCCCCAGGAAAATTTGATGACATTTTTAACTAACCTTAGAGCTGGAACTTTTGCTCTTCGCTTTGGAATACAGGATTCATTTGTGCTTGTCTTATGGCCTCATTATTTTGCTTGAGCAGTGAGAAAAAGATTCTAAGACTTGTTTACTATTGTTTTGATTACAAGTGCCTTATTTAAATATTCATTGACAGACATTGCAACGATTCCGTGACAAAAACCAATAGCCCTGCCTTTTATATATTGGCATTCACGTACATTAAAAAAAACTAGAAATTCACTGAAAATGCCAAGGGGCAGATTTACTAAGGACTTGCATTTTCCTGGCATGATGCAAGTCATCCCAAGGCAATGCAAGTTCCTGACTAAGATTTATTAAGCCACATAAAGCCATTTTGCACGGCTTTACATGGTTTAGTAAATGCAAAGTGGCACAAAGCATCGCATATCGCTGCCTTTCCTTACTTTGCATCAGGTAGGCTTTACATGAATGGAGCATGGGCATGCCCATGTATCCACCCATGTATTGTGATGCAAACCCACATTTACATAGACTTGTAAACCTAGGTTTGTGCCAAAATGGTGCAGCGACCCAACAGAGCACACATAGAAAGAGGAATATGCCTCTAAGAATTGTTTTTGTGCAGGAAGGTAAATTAATGAAGTTTTTAGGGAGGGGCATGCAAATACTAATCCACATCCAGCGGCTGCTCCTCCTCTAAGGCGAACAAGCATTACCCCACTGCTTTTCAGCAGTGAAAAATTTAAAATATAATGATAATAACAAAGGTTATTATCATTTTATTTTTCCTGGCTCACTTCCTGCAGCTGAGCCGAGAGTGGGGCGGGGCAGGACCGTCCATCCTGACATGACACAGCTGCAGGAAGAATGAGGAGTGGTGGCACTGCTTCAAGTGCGCATAACAGTTAGGCCGGCCGTCTAAGGCCCGCCAATTCATCATGCAAACTTCGATCTTTACACTCGAGCTCTGCTGTACAGCCGGGTGGAGAGCAAGCAGAGGGTCGTAGTCCCTTAGTGAGCTCCTAACTAGGGCACTCACACCAATCATGGCACTGCTGTCATGCTGGGTAATACCAACATGAGACCAGCATCTGGATTGGCATAGGGGAGCCTTTGGCATGCCGGGTGTCGAGGAGCAGAGGCCTGAAGAGCACCAATGCTGCAGATGGCAGGTAAGCATTTTTTAAATTCTTTTCCCTATGCTACCCCCCTGCGCTGCCCACCCTGCGTACCCTCCCCCATGCTGCCCTACCACTTTAATGCCCCAGCAGCCATCACTTTCCACATCTACAAAACAGTAAGACAATTGCTAGTCACAAATGTTACTCCTAAATCTACCACAGTACTCCTACTGACAAAAAAAGGCTCAAATCCACTGAAATGAACCCAATGGAGACAAGGAAACCACTAACATCACATAGGGAAAAACTGTGAAATAAAAATTAAATGTCTTAAGTTTTATTTGTTTTATATATATTTTACATTTCAAAAATTATAAATCCCAATAATTTTAGCTACACTGAGTAAAAATCATATTTTAGCAAGACTGTAACCACATGCAACACACCTGCTATTGCAAGGGGGAATGGAGTGCACACTTAGAACTCCACCACATCCATCAAATGGCGAACTTTTCTATAAAGTCAACCAATCACACACAGCCTGCCCACATATGAAAGCAAAACAAAAACTAAAGGAATTTCACCAAATCTTTGTTGCCTTGCCAACTCATTTTGAAGAACAATTATTTGAGGAGGAGAGAGAGGATTTGCAGGCAGAGAATAAAGATAGTTGTCATATCCATAGAAGCTGTCAGTGCCAGAAATTACTACTCACCCATTCATCACCTGCCGAGAACACCCATTTATTTCCTGCCACAGTCACGGGCAGAATAGTAATGGATAAAAAGGGAATTCTATGCCAATGTCCCCTTCCTTCAGGTGTTAGACATTTACGCATGTGGTACTTCAGCCACCACAAAACAGGGAACACTGTTTCCACAACAGACGCCGCTAACACACCATCAACATTTAAGCTGTCTTTGCTGCTGGGGGCCTTGTTTACTGAACTGTATGGTTCTTTTCCTGGAAGCACACATCACAGCAACATCTTCCGACAGTCATCTTTTGCACATCAGTTGATTGGTAATGATTTCAGTGACATGTGGCTGCTAGATACATGTAACTAAGTCACACTGGTACTGGATGAGTAACTGAGGAATCGTATCACAAGTGTAGTCACATTACACAACCCTAACATTAACTTTGTATGCATGCATATATAGAATGTCTGCTTTTTCACAATGTACTATTTTCTAAAAAGGTATCATATATCATTTTTATTAGTCATTCTCGAGATGCCTTTTCTCCCACTTTTCTTACCCAATATTGATACCCAAACACATCACCTATAAGGAGGTACCGCAGGGCACACACACACATGAGCAATCATTGTGTGCAATTTTCACATCATAATTTGCACTTCAGATGTGTTGCAAATTTGGGGAGTGGTTGCTCCATTACTTCACAGAAACTGTGAGCAAGATTACAAAAGCCTGCACATTATCGCCATGCGACGATCTACGGTTCAATCCAAGTTCTTGGGTTGAGACATTAAACAGAGGTCAGGGTATGTAGGTGCATGAACAATTAGTGACCTCATGTTTTACCTGAGCTGCCAGTGTGGTTGCTGCATACTAAGATTAGATAGTGTGGAGTCAATGATGAATGGTGGACTTGGACAACAACCACATATGCGATCCTGAGACACCACTGATCTTATACCTTGATGTCACAACCAACCTTACAAGTCTCATTGCAATATGCATTCAGTTAAACATCACTTACTCACTCATCCACTCATATGTTATATGATATGACTGCATACATCATTCAGATATATTTACATTTGCTTCTTAGACAACCCTTATGTAAAGTATGTATACTTTATTTCAAATGTAATTGATTTATATACCAAGGTTTTCATTAATACATTCATTTTCCACAAACAACCTTCACAACCTTTACTTATGCTATTTTGCATGCAATGACAGTGTTATTGTGTGTACAGATGTGTACAGATGTGTTTCTATTTCCATTTAATTTTAAATTCTAGCAATTCCACTCCATACCAGCTTTCTTTGCCTCCTGTATCTAGAAAGAGAACTCCTCAGTTCGAGCAAAGAACTCTGCAGTCGAGGCAGGGATCACCACCAAATGCAACACACAAGTAATTGCATGACAGACATAACCTGTTCAGAATCCGAATGCAAATGAAAGCCAGAGAAGTGGCCAAGAGAATAATTAGAACATAAATGTTTTTAAGCCCTGTCTTGGTTGAAATAACTAGCTTTAATCAAGGAGGTGATTCAACAGATCCTCTGCTAGCAGGGAAAGGATGACCCTTTACCCTTGTTAGAACTAATAGACAAGCATACTATATCATTTTATACAAGAGGTCATACTCTTTCAAGAAGACAAGGCATTTTTTTAGGAAAAACACAGATACAAATAAGAAGGTTAAGGGGAGAAAAAATAATATCGGGAAAATGGATCTTGACAGAAATAAAAAATAATATCGGAAAAATGGATCTTGACAGAAATTGCAATTTGAAAAATAGAAGATAAGACAAAGCTAGGTACTTCACAGAAATTCAGTTGCAAAACAAGTCCAAAAAAACCGAAATAGTAAAAGGGATTACATGAGGAAAAAATAGAAAGATTTAAGGAGAGAAGTTCGTTGGAGTTTACTTTATGTAGTTCAATTATTAATTCAGGAAACAAAAGGTAGAAGTGCTTGGAATCAAATTCTACTTCATATATACAGGGTGCTGGCAGCAAGATTCAACAAATTATTGTAGACAATCAAAGTGTATTAGGTAGTCCCAAAACTGATTTGTATAGATTAAATGCTGGATAAATTGTGGTCTCCGCATCCAGTGGTACTCAAATCTATGATTCTTCTACTAAAAGACCCTTTGGGGTATATTTACTACATGCATCAGAAAGGGTTGCATCAGCAAAGTAACGCTAATCAACGCAAAGTGTTTAATTGAAATTTACTTTCCAGCGCAAACCTTGTTGAGCACTATAAAGTCTCCCGAGTAAATCCATGCAGCGCTTAGTGCTGCTTTGCATTACTTAGTCAAGGGGGCGTTCCTTAGTTGTACTTGGGCATTCCCATGCAACCACCCATAATTTGTGACGCAAAGCCCTATCTACTAAAAGAAGGTAGACAGGTGTTTGCATCAAAAATAACTCTGTTTTGACATTGGCAATTTGGAGGAGACGCATTTATTTCTCCAATCTTTTCCGGCTTTCCATGTGTGCTGCACTGTACAGCACACATACAAATTGGGAAAGGTTTTAAAGAGTTTTTCTAAGCATAGTATTTTGTACTGTAAGGGTACACTTCCAATACAAAAACTTCACTTGATGTCACGCACAGACACCCTTGCACTAAGGTGCAGAGGTTTGTGTATGTTGCGCTGGTATCCTGATTGTGCGCTAGCACTATGAGAGAACAGAACATCACCAAATCACTATATATTGCTGTCCTGCTCTCTCCCTCTCACACAAAACAATGCAGCAACATTGGTTACTGAGTTGTGTTGCAAGACATTTTAGGAAATATACTCCTTAGAGTCTACACAGAGGATCCTGAAAGAGAATGTTCTGCGGGTCCATCAATTTCTTCAGACATCATTCACCGGGGAATCCTGTAAGTTACTTGAATCCCAAGCCGCAGAAAATCCTCAGAAGATGAAATCAGTGGCCCGTAGCCTGCTGAAGCCAAAAAGAGAAAATACAGATGGTTGATAATATTCTATCCACACTTTTATATCAATGTGAGAGCAAACATCACAAGGGGAACCTGTTACACATCTTTGCCCTTTTTTTCCAACTACTATCTCTAGGAATGATGATGCTAATGTCGAGTTTGTCAATGTCAGTCTTGCCGCTTCTGTGAAAAGCACAAAGGCCTTTTTGCAGTGTACTGCTTTAAATCCTACATGCTTTAAACCATTTATGAAATTAAAGGGTGCTATCTTCGATTTGGGCATCTGCATTGAATAGTTAGCTATCATTGGCTACCCATCAATCAATGTTGCGTGTCAAAAGATTTTTCATCCAATACACCCACAATATCTAAAGCAGGGGAGTAACATAGGGGTCTATTAGGATGTCGTGCGGATCGCCACCGCCCGGCCCGCGGTGGGGGGCGGTGGCGATCCGCACGCCATCACAACACAATTTACCCCCCACCATATTACTATGGCGGGGGGTACCGCGGCGGACGGAAAGTCCGTCCGCCGCTTTTCCGCCGGTCGCATTGCCGGCCGGGTGGAAAAGGCACACAATATGGTGGCGGTGCCTTGCAGGCACCGCCATCCATATTAGTATGCCTGCGGTGGGTATGCCTTTCCATGGTGGAGACTCCGCCATGGAAAGGCATGCGGTAAACAATTTGGTGGCCCGTTGCGGGCCCCCGGGGGTGGGGGTGGGTGGCTGCACTTGGGGGTACCTATAGGTACCCCCTCATTGCCACGCACAAGGTGGCAGGCACCTCACGGTGCCTGTCACGTTGTGCATGCCAATGCACAACATGCTTATTTAACATTGTGGCGGGTGCTGCTTACAGCACCGCCCGCCACAATGTTAAATATGGAGATGCGACCGCCATGGTGGCGGTCGCATCCTAATGGGCACAGCGGGACCGCCGCACCACTGGCGGTCGGTCCCGTTTACCGTTACGATGGCGGGCGGACAAAGTCCGCCCGCCATCGTAATAGACCCCATAGTTATTTGAGAGATAGTCAACTACCTACAATAACATAATTGGCCAGAAAATACCATTGATGGAACAATAGAGGGCTGTTCTCTTAGATTTATTCATGGAGGAATTTAATCAGAGGCATATCCATACATAGCAATTGATTACAGATGGTGTCACTTGTATGTCCATGGTGGAAAAGTCTATGATCACATCAGTAGTCTAATAAATTCTCAGGAATATGTGACAAAACGGAGAAAATATTAGTCTGCCTTGGCATTGAGGTTATGAAATTGAATTCAAGACTTGTTTTGCCATAGTCCCCTAGAACACAACACAAGTGGTGTGACACTTCAGTAGCATTGAGGTAAGAAAACGGGTTGTTTTACTTGATCTCAAAATCTGGGGAAAAATAGTAGAAAATAAAGTCATCATTTGCATTATCTACTTATCCCATGGGACAGGTAAGGGAGATAGGAGGCAGAATATTTTCCTAACAAAATTTATATTTTAATGGATAGAAAATAAAGATTCTTGTCAAATATACTGGTGGGTCCTAACTGTAGCTTATTGGCTACAGACACAGAGGAAAGTAATTTTGCTTCGTGCAAAGCCTAGTGGGACCCAGTAGCGGCCCGTGGTGGGAGTGCTGCTGGGCGGTGACGTGGGGTAGTAAAGTACGGAATATGGGCGTATAGAGGTAAGTAGACATATAAATAAATAAAACGAATTTCGTTGCGCGTGCTGCATCGCCAAATGTTGCAGAGGGCATTGCCACTTTCAAACATGATGTTCATATTAGTGGCTCTGCCTTAACGACATACATCAACCAATTGTATAGGAGTATTTCATTGATAGGCAAACAAGATTCTATCCAGGGTAGTGAATATTCTCCATTATAGACATGGGGGGTGTCAAATGTGTAGAATAGGCTAAATAATGGAAGTACGAGCCCCAATGCTATCCCTGTCGCTTTTTAAATTTCCTGTTTTTTGTCAGTTTCAATAAATTACATGCTTTCTACCTATTAGAACTGGAACGTTCTTGTTTGGTTTTCAAGAAAGGACGAAGGGACATAGCAGAACAGGGTATTGGTTTTGCTGGCTAGTGAAAGTAAAGTATTGCTAAGTCTCTCTTCATTTATCTTGAATGACTGGATGAGAATGCGGGTAAGAAGGGCATTCAGTATGCCAGACAATAAAAATTCAATTGCCTCTGTACTTCTGCCACTTTAGAAAGTAACTGTTCACTTTTTCTGAAGTTGATACAAGTCTTGTATAAGATAAGCAATTGTCAGAAAGCACTAAGGGCCCGGTTATGAGTTTGGTGGTGCTGCACCGCGTCCGCCCCTTGCCGCACCGCCAAACCCATGGTGAGGTCACCCACCAGATTAGGAGTTTCCTCCTGTCTGGCATGCTTTTTTTCGGCATTCCTATGGCGGTGCCGCTAAAAACGGGCTCTGCAATGGGAACGCCAAAAACAGTTCTTGCACAGCATGGACTGAAAAGCCCACGCAGTGCAGTAACTGGTGTGCATGCACACAGGGGGGCACATGTGCCCCCTTGTGTGTGCATCCACAGGGCGCAGAGGCACCAGGTGGCTCTTTAGGGCCCCCTTTGTTTCCTCTCTGCCAGGGTTTACATGAAGGAGGAACCGCCATGAAAACCCTGGTGGAGAGGAAACTACTAAAATGCTTAGCGGGACTGCGGTGGTCCTGCCAAACATATGGATGCCTCTACACTGCTGCAACACTGCCAGGGAATGGCGGTTCCCTGGGGGTTGTGGCAGGACTGTAGCTGTCCCACTGCCCATCTCTTAAAAGGGCAGTGGGGAGACCGCCACCGTCGCACCCCGCAAGTCTGGCGGTCCGTGGACCACCAGACTCGTAATCAGCCCCTAACTGTGAAGTCCAGATTTAAAAGAATTGATGTATGCTGCCACACCTCTCCGAACCCCTTGCCCGGCATAAACTGAAATATGTCAGTTAGAAGTAGTCGCAAGTAAAGGGTAATGTGATAAAGAGAAAACAGACACTGGATAGCGCCACTCTGCCCAGTCATACAGGTGAGCACGGCTTTCAGCTAGATGAGCATTGATATCTAAAGATAAAAAGCAATCTTTAGTGTCTTTATCAATCTGGCTATAGTGCCAGACTTTTAATGTTATATATGATATATCTTTACTACATCTGTGTTTCAAAATGTCTAAAGTTCGGCAAAACTATATATCTTCCTAAAGCTGAGACACAATTATTATCAATTAAATATATGTGACAAGCATTCAGTGCTATTATGAATTTCTCACTGCAGACAACTACCTTCTGTGTTATAGAAGCATGCTATGTGATTCGTATTATCTTCAACATAACAAATTCATAAACTGCAATATAATATTATAGAATTCACCTGACAGCAAGCAATCACTTTCCCAGCCTATGTCTATACCTTAATGCTATACGAATATCAAAAGAAAGGTTATCAATATCTGTGCAGGGAAGAGATCCTTCTCACTTCTTGTGTGGAAATTACAAGCTGAATGATATCCAAGTGCATAATCCTCAAAGGATCACTCCTGAAATACTGCCTGTGCATAAAGTCTAATGGCCATATGTACTATTTCCTGGTTGGAAAATACTGGTCGCAATTTGCAACCAGTATTTTTGTGACCAGTAAATATTTTAAATAATCGACCTATGTACTAATAGGTCATTCTTAAAAATCCAAAGTGTAGAGCCAGAATCTGACCTACCTCATGCCTATTAATAAGGGATAGCAAAACCAAAGGGGATGATGGACGGAGTGTTGAACATTGCAGGCACTCACCTCCAGTCAACTGATCTGGGTTTAATCCATCATCATTCTTTAGCTCACTCCGCCACCCCAGTTCAGACATGGCCATATGCAAATCAGTCTGACCCTGTGCTTCATGGGAACAGTCCAGCCCGACCTGCCAAGCCATGTCTTCCCTGGACCGGAAACAAGCATCCTGGGACCGGTTTCTGGCTTACAGCCGTCATCAGCCAGGCTATCTTGAATCCAGTGTCAAAGTGAGCAAGGGACCCACGTCTGGGCATACCCTGCCAACTTAGGGTGAACATAGCAAAACCAAAGGGGATGATGGACGGAGTGTTGAACATTGCAAGCACTCACCCCCAGTCAACTGATCTGGGTTTAATCAATCATCATTCTTTAGCTCACTCCACCACCCCAGTTCAGACATGGCCATATGCAAATCAGTCTGACCCTGTGCCTCATGGGAACAGTCCAGCCCAAACTGCCAAGCCATGTCTTCCCTGGACCGGAAACAAGCATCCTGGGACCGGTTTCTGGCTTACAGCCATCATCAGCCAGGCTATCTTAAATCCAGTGGCAAAGTGAGCAAGGGACCCACGTCTGGGCATACCCTGCCAACTTAGGGCGAACATAGCAAAACCAATGGGGATGATGGACGGAGTGTTGAACATTGCAAGCACTCACCCCCAGTCAACTGATCTGGGTTTAATCCATCATCATTCTTTAGCTCACTCCGCCACCCCAGTTCAGACATGGCCATGAGCTAAAGAATGATGATGGATTAAACCCAGATGGCTGATGAGGGCTGTGAGCCCGAAACCGGTCCCAGGATGCTTGTTTCTGGTCCAGGGAAGACATGGCTTGGCAGTTCGGGTTGGACTGTTCCCATGAGGCACAGGGTCAGACTGATTTGCATATAGCCATGTCTGAACTGGGGTGGCGGAGTGAGCTAAAGAATGATGATGGATTAAACCCAGATCAGTTGACTGGGGGTGAGTGCTTGCAATGTTCAACACTCTGTCCATCATCCCCTTTGGTTTTGCTTTGTTCGCCCTAAGTTAGCAGGGTATGCCCAGACGTGGGTCCCTTGCTCACTTTGCCACTGGATTCAAGATAGCCTGGCTGATGAGGGCTGTGAGCCCGAAACCGGTCCCAGGATGCTTGTTTCCGGTCCAGGGAAGACATGGCTTGGCAGTTCGGGCTGGACTGTTCCCATGAGGCACAGGGTCAGACTGATTTGCATATAGCCATGTCTGAACTGGGGTGGCAGAGTGAGCTAAAGAATGATGATGGATTAAACCCAGATCAGTTGACTGGGGGTGAGTGCTTGCAATGTTCAACACTCCGTCCATCATCCCCTTTGGTTTTGCTTTATTAATAAGGGATATCACAAAATCTGGACCCACTAGGATTTGCTGCCATCGCAGGGATGGTGGTCTGCTGTGAACAGCAGTCCACCATGTCAGTGATGGCTTTTACATAAAGCATTGTCTTTTAAATGCAGCTTGTTTTCCTTATTGGAAAATAGGCTTTGTTTAATTTAAAAAAATAGAAAACTTTTTAAAGGAAGAGCTAGTGGACCTTACTCCTAAGCATGTTTTTTTACCATTCAAAAAGAGGTAGGGGTGCATCGGGACTCCTTACCATTTGCTAATGGATTACCACTACCTTTCAGTGGTCAGTAAAATATTAATGTTTTGCGTTGCAAAATGTTAATAAGTACCATAAGGAATTGGTTTTTGAAAGGAACACCCTCACATGTCCCATCCAAATATCGGTTTGTTATGGTTTCCAAAAACCCAATGAGCAATTAAGTAACCTGTTGCCAAATCACTATATGGGTTTAGTACATTCAAAAAATACATTTACTGGTCACAACCCCTGCATGGTTTGTAACCAGCAAATATGCTTGTTTGCCTGCCCTAAAACCCCTTTAAACATATGTAGTTTCCCCTAATATGTCTCTGTATTCAGTTCACTTATTTGTAAACTTAAAGAGTATCAACGGTCTGCAAAGTTTCCAAACATCTGGCCACAAGGTTCCAGCTACAGCTACTATGCATCTTTATTGCCTAGCAAATATGCTCCGGAGCATAAAGAATTCATAATCTGTGTAAGAAATTAGGTTATTGTTTGAGGGGGGGCAGGAGACCCACTGCGGCAGCAACCACAATCCATATCAGGGTGAACCACAAAAGTCCCTAAGTCAGGCAGTTCAGGGTACTATGTGTCTGTCCTAGTCAAGACAGTATTCAGAGGACACACTGGCCCTTTTGGTTCTTTCACGAGAACATTAAACTGACTTAGACAATAATTTATTGTGCCCCCACCAACTCTATTTAATCTTTATGTCACAGATATCCTCAAACATCTATCCTGACCTGCTGTTGTTATGGTCTCAGTATCATAATGCCCACCTGTGTGGTTGCCAGTTAAAGCTACCTTCAACACCTACAGGAGGCTAAACTGGACACACATAGTCCAAGCAAGAAGAAGGCATCCAGGTAAAGGCCATAATGACACTTGTAAGAGTTCCAGGGATTGTGCTTAATGTACCAAGATCAGTATTGTATTGCCCACCATGCTTATAAAATACCAATGTCATGCCTGTAAGACCAAGAAACATGAACCTTCTGGTGCCAAAGCCATTTATTACTGTGTGGAAGGTGCAGAACCTGTCCCCGAAATCACGCGAGATTTTTAATATATCAGCAGCCATTTTGGCCAAGAAACTATAACGGGCACGCCTTAGGTACCACACCCTGCTTGGTTACTGATGCTTCTGAAGCCACCGCCCAGAGAATTTACCTTGTTGAAGCTGGAATCCTCAGTGCACTCCGGTACGATCATCTGCTACTCTTCAGACTGGCTCCATCTGCACTCCAATACAGAGCCAAGAATCTACTGCTCCTCGCATTCACTGCAAATGTGCATATCTTCAAACCTGAAAAGAACAAAAGGAAAGAACAATTCAGATGAGTACTCTCCATCATCAGCTCTGTGCAGGTATAAAGCCTAAACAATTCAGCTAGTCAGTCAGCAAGAAACAATGCGATTGAACCTCTGCTCACCCAAGAAACATAATTTAGAAAACAATCTTATGTTCGGATCAGGACAATGCAGCAAAGGCAAGATTGGTAAGAGCTGCAAAGATTTTAAGGAACCTATGTAAGTCACTTTAATGAAAGCAGAGTATAATTAAGGTCTTTTGTATCTCCAATTTGTAGGCTCAAGAAAAGTCTAGTTGATTTGGTAACACGGACGAATGTGGGCCACTATGATCTGATGAGTGTCTGGAAAAAGACTAACAAATTAATATAAGACCAGTGGTTACTTTGTAAAAATATAAGTGCCAAGGCTCTTGCCAGGAGACCACTGTAGCTCACACCACCCATTCCGCCTCCCAGCGATGCCAATGACAGTGCCAACACAACTACTGACCATCGCACTCCTACAAGTGTGCCTTCAGGCTATTCCAGGCCTCCCCCAAGTTATAAGAATGGTTAGGCAGCAGGTATTAGTCATTTTTAATGTATATTGAATTAATAAACAATAGTTGTTGTGTTCATATCTAAATTTGAAAAAGAGCACCACAATGTGGCAGACTGTCATAAGTGCTGGTTTTGACAATTAAGTGCCGGTGATGAGCATAGAAAACCATTGGCTCAAATTAAGCAGTGCATAAGACACAGAGGTATGGTGGCATGACTGAACAATACAAAACTGCCTTTGTAGAATGTTGGTACTACATACGTAGAAATCTATGCATGCTTACTAGATTAATCTTGATTTACAGCCAACCATTAGGTAAAGATTCCCTTGGGTTCCAGTGTGAATAAACACCTAGCACCCACTCAAAGAGTTCTAACAAAAACAGAGCAGAGAGTAACACCTAACTCGATCCACTGACAGGACGACCAGTATCTCTTACTCTCTCTCATCCCTTCCCCCTTTTCCTTGGTGACTTTGTGGACTGAGTGGTGATTTTCATGTGCTCTTGAAAGCATTGAGGGGCATAGGTGGCTACACTTCAGACATCGCTTCCGCTGGTCCTGACATACACGGATTAGCACTTGTTGATTTATTCTTGTGTAATCTGATGCACTCTGAGTCTGACAGCTGGCTTCCACCAATGTTTTTGGAATATTAAACTATCACTTTACCGATAAAGTGATAATTTTTTATCATACTCCTGTTGTACTACAATGCCTATAGTACTGATTAGTTGTACATCATTATATAATTAATCATTGGATTAATATTCTAAAAACCGAAGGTGTTGGTTTTGGTAGGGGTGGGAATAATATAAAGTTTTATGCATTCAGGGCACAAATTCGCAAAAGACATTTAAGAGTACCTAGAGCAGTACTCCAGGCGTACTGCTTCAGGTACTAAAAATGCAATTCACAAACGTACAGCCTGAGATTTCCACTTCCTCCTATTAAATCTTCCATGTGCACAAATCTCCACAACTTGTCAGAGTTCCCCGAAATATGTAGGTACACATTTTAATAGTAAATAGGGGAGGGGCATGGAGCGGTGGTGGCAAAATGGGGAATGATCACTACTAAATGGGAGGGGTTTTGGGAAATTTAAGGAGAGGGCGTAGGAAGGGGCATGCTAATACAAAACACACACCTATATAAGAGTAAGAAAAGCCACATAATGCACTTCTAATACTACTACAGTCCTAAAAGTGACAAAATAGGTTTAAAAGTATTCTGACTCAGCCTTGGAGTAAGTCAAGTATCATACATGGCCAACCCCTGGTACTGCAATACACCCCAGAAGAAACTATAGAGGTGGGCAATTAACACTATCACCCCATAGAAAATAAAATGTAATACATTACATCAATTCTACATTTAAGCTATATACAAATGTATAGGTGTATATATATATATATATATATATATATATATATATATATATATATATATATATATATATATATATGTTCTGTTAGGCTAAAAATCTTAAGCACAATTAATGCTAAATTATATATTTTTTTAAATGCAATTATACGATTACATTAACAAGTATCATCTTCAACCTTATTTTAAAAAGTATAAAAAGAATTAAAAATAATAAAATATAATGGATCACAGGTTTGATTCAAATTAAATAAAAATGTTAGTGTGGGTGGGTGATTTTAATTTGAAATTATGGTTAAAAAAATTATATTTACAAATAATGAATATATTGAAATTAATTTACAATTTAATACAAATTTAATGAAGACTGTGTTGTATGTTTCTTTTTAAGTAGTCCAAAGATAAAATTCTTAAATATTTTTAAACAAGTCTTACAAAGGTTAACTTACACTTTTGTGTAGGTTTACGATTGCTTGCTATTCACAAAGGGATTTACGATTAGTGTCTTTATGACTGCGGATTCTCCACATATAAAAAGATTGGCGATTCTATCTTTTTATATGTGCAGAGACTCTGCACCTGTAAAGATACTACTCATAAATCCTTTGTGAATAGCAAACAATCGTAAGCTTACACAAAAGAGTAAGTTTACAGTTGTGAATCAGGCCTATTTGTTTAAAAATAATTTACAAGTTTGTTTTACAGTATTATCATTTTATTTATTTATTTTTGGCAAAGATGTGCTTTATTAAACTTTCCTGTGGTTCCCTTCCAGGAAGTGGCAGAGATCTGCACAATGAGGTGGAAAGTTAACAATAGTAACTTTATATTCATAAATTCAATCATAGGAGTCTTGATTCTCTTATTTGAGGCAGTATAGGTTCTTAAGTCTACTCCTAGATGTAAATCTCCACTCGGAAATGGTAAATAGCAAAACAGTGGAGTTGTAGGAGTAGATTTTCATGTAAGTAGATCTACACAAGTAAAATTAACTTTGTGAATTGGGTCCAAAGAGCAAAGGCAGAGAAAGTTGCTATGTATGTACACATGGGACTAATGTTTTCTTCTACCATGTTCTGGAGATAATGTCATGTTCAAGGTGTGATATCACCTAGCTCAGCGGTTCTTAACCTTTTGTCTTCTGTGGACCCCCATTTAACTTGTACTGGAACCCCCCACTGAATCATTATTGGAATCCAGGGACCCCCCCTTTTTCAGTCAATACTGGAAGCCACGGCTTCCGGCTTAAAATAACACCACTTTGAAACAGGAGTTAAAAAGGAGAAATGCTTTTATTTCGCTTAACTTTTCCCACTTCGGATGTGTGCTGCACTTTACAGTACACATCCGAAGAGGGAAAAGCTTTAAAGTTAGTCTGAGCATAGTATTTTGTACTGGAAGAGCACCTTTCCAATACAAAACCTATGCAAGACTCACGTAAACATCCTTACACCATAGTGCAAAGTTGTGTGCTTGGTGCTCAACTGCCTGATTGTGAGCCAGCGTGAAGGAGAGAGCTGGATAGTGCCATACGTCTGTAGACATTGCACTGTCCTGCTCTCTGCTTGTCACACAATGCAGCGCAGCAACCTTGTTTGCTGTGCTGCATTGAGTGACACTTGATAATCTGAGCCTTCATATGAGATGATATAAGGCCATATGTTATGGTGCCAAACATTCACCAGGATAGATATGGCTGGAATTAAACTGATAAACATTGGAGCACATTAGCTTTCATGTTAACTCTCAGACTAACCCCTCGTTCAGCAAACAAATATGGCTTGGAGAAAGGAGTATGGAAGCCAACTAGTTCATCTAAATTCTCTCTTAATATTGGAGATGACCCTGAAAGTAAGCATAGGACAGGCACGCTACTTCAAACATAATAATGTTTCATCCTTCATGGAAGAGTCTTTATAGGGAGATGAAAAATCAGGATGGTCATCATCATGAAGAACCAATGTGTAACTTGTAGACATAGAGGGAAAAGGAAAGCTTTGCCTAGTTCAAAAGACATACAGTAATCATAGGATTAAAAATACGTACCTCTCATCCACTACCTGATCTACTGTTTACTAACACTTCACCATCACATATGTAACCAATCATACTGAATAATTATACTGAGTATCAACCACCAGTTGCTAGTTGTGAACGTGTTTCCGCTCCAACTGGATCTGTCTCTATGCAAACACATAAACAAAACGATTCAAGTAAAGATTTTCCCAGAACCTCTAAGATCAAATTCATGTTTGCTTAGCTATTTTCTTTGGCTCTTGCAGTGTACCTAAATTCGTATTGTTATTGTTATTGTACATTTTTATTTTTTTATTTCTATTATTTTGCTGTTGCTTTTTTTCTATTGGCTTTAGGAATTTTTATTTCAAAAGAAGCAAAAACTCTAAAAATATTGTCGAAAAAAGGGACAGAAGGTTTAACATAGTTTTTACTAGCACATTAAAGATTTTGAAGAACTAAAGCTGTACAATACTTCAAGATGTTCTCAAACCATTGCTGTAATGGAGATAAATGACATTGATTGTGTCGAGCATTTCAGTCCGGAGGGAAAAACCCCTTCTAATACTACAATTATCTGCTCTAATAATACATTACAGAGATGTGCTGCAGAGGTTAATGTCCACTTCTACCGGCTTATAGGCAGCTGCTAACCGCTCGCATCCATTACTACAGTCGAATGCTAATTACTCATCAGTGTTTTGTTTTTCCTAATAATGTTATGCAAATTGTGACAATTTGCTCAAGGAACGCAAAACATTTGTATGCTGTCAACCGTGCCCTGGGACCCTCGTGGAAATTAGATGCGGTGAAGTCTCAGCGATCATTTTATGGGCGAAACAGCTACTGGAAATAGAAAAGGCGGTCTTAACAGCATGACAAATTCTTACTGTGTCTGGTGGAAAGCCATTTAATTAACCAATGAATGGAAGTTGTTTATTTCTCTCTTTGCACTCAACAAAAGCATTTCTTTCAGGCCGGGGTGTGCAAATGGAAGTAAATAGACCTTCCAAATATCTAAACAGATACATAGCCACTACCAAGACATTCTAAACAATATTCAAAGGAAACACGTGTCATTTCAGAATTTGAAGAAAAATCTTGGAGCAAAATCAAATTAGAAAGATTTCCTCAGTAATAAAGTTTCATTCTCAGTTATATTTCCGTCTTCATGTTACAGTATGGTTTATTTTTCTGGAAGAGAAAGAAAACTAATGCACTTTTAAAACCGAGTCTATACAGCAGATAAATTGTATTGAAAGCAAAAAAAGACAATAAAAATAGTAGACGTCTTCGTCATTATATTGGCCATGAAACAGGAAGCTACACAAATTAATTATTTCCCAAACCTTCTCACTGTGAGGCCTGCCTACTCTGGTTTCTAAAGTGCTCGGCCACCACTCTGTCGAGATGATAGTCTAAGTGCAACATGCTCACAGTAAGAAACAGAGTTGAAGGGTAAAAACACCCAATATGCTGATAAAGTGCATTCTATAAGCCTAAAACAGAAAGTGCTCTAGGAACCCACAATGTTTATCAAATGCATGAGCATCCCCCAGGTCCCAAAAGCAAACCTCCCAAAAGACGATTATGAGCCTGATGTAGAGTAGGGTGGTATAGAAGCATTCTTATCCAGTGGATAATTTGCTGGCAAAATAAACAACAGAACAGCAGAGACAATTCCACAGGCAGACTCTGTACTATAGGGAAATCCCATATCAGAGGATATAGCACTTCAATCACTAATTAGTTAATTATATATTATCATTAAACTCTAAACTAGGACCGGTGTCTCAAATATATCTTGCACAGTCACCCCACATGACAGGATCAAACCTGGGTCTTTGGAAATAGGCATGCCACAAGCTTGCCCACCTGATTGAGTGCCCAGGCACCAACTGCTCCTACATGACAAGACAAACGTTCCAATAGAACACTGACTTACAATGGGACTATCTCTCTGATGGTTATGTATTCATTAAGCCTTCACTCACTTTGGATAAATCACTCGATGTAATTTGTATAATGCTCAGCTGCTTTAGAAGAAGTGTCCCGGTGCTAAGGCGCTCAAAGCAAAGACTGAGAACAGGACGGAACAGTCAAATCCAATTTTGTTTAAAAAGGCCAGGTTTTTAATTCTTCCCTTAAGCAGTGTTCTGACTGGGCCATTTGGAGTTTAATGGGAAGGGTATTTCAAAGTTTCACAGTCAATCCTGAGAATTATCTACCACCCTGACGGACTTTGGCAAACCTGGGAATGCACATAAATCGGAGGTGGTTTGATCTCCGTGATCTCTCCTGTTGGTAGCGGCAGAGTCAATTTCTCAAGGTTAGAGGGCCCTTGCCGTCGAAGGCTCTGAATGCCAGTGTCAGAGCCTTAAACTTGATTATTTTTGCCACCGGAAGCCAGTGAAGCTGTCTCAGATGCGATGAGATGGGAAAGGGACCCTCCGGATTAGCCTCGCAGCTGCATTCTGTATGATCTGAAGCCTGTGGATCAGATAGGCAGGTAGTTTGATTAATTCAGACCAGATGTCACAAGAGCATGTATTACTGTTTTTTGAGTCTCAGCTGGAAGGAGGTGTATCAGTTTCCTGACTAATTTAAGCTTCAAGAAGCAGATGGAAGAAATTTGCCTAATCTGGGAGGCAAAAGAGAGATCAGAATCAAACAGAATCCCCATGTTTCTGGCCGAGGAGGCCGGTACCGGAGGTGGATTCAGTTCAGCCGACCACCAGCGGCTGGTGGAGGGAGGAGGCTTCTGGCTGAAGAAAATACCTCTGTTTTTTTTATTTGTTTACTTTTAAAAAGTTTGAATCCATCCATTTGCATTTTTTTAATTTAAAGCAAGCTGCTTCTGAGTGCCCTCGGATTGAGAACAGCAGTTGTGTGTCGTCTGCATTCACTCCCAAGTATTCAGCAAGAGTGGTCAGGGGGGCAAGGTAGAGGTTAAAGAGCAGTTGGCTAAGTTCTGAGCCCTGTGGCACCAGACAGACCAGAGGTTTGTGCGAGGAGGAATATTAAAGGTGAAGAAAAGCTCACTGGGAGCGCTCTTCCAAAAAATAACCACTCAAAGACAGGACTGTGCCCTGAAGGCCAAGTAGGCTTAACGTATTCTGCATGGTCAGATGAGCCACAGTTTCAAATGCTGCCGACAGGTCTAGCAAAATCACCATGGCAGAGGAACTGTAGTCCACAGCTTCTCTGATGGATTCAGCCACTTCCAGTAAGGCGGTCTCCTAGCTGTATCCAGCACGGAAGCCTTATTAAGTGTCATGCAGCCGACTGTTTGCTTCAATGAAGGATGAGAGTTGGTGATTTACCAATTCTCTAGGATCTTTGCGCGGCTGTCAGTAAATGGCATGAGGTTGCTGAGCACACTCGGGTCCTCTGTAGTTTTTTAAAATAAAGGCAGCAGGAATGCCTGTTTCCAAATGGCAGGGAGGATGCCGGATTTCAAAGAGGTGTTCCAAGGGGCATGGCTTACGTGCTTGGAGAGAATGGCGGTGACGTGCTGAGCTCCGTCCTTACACGGAGCTCAGGAGGGAACTTTCGGCTGCCCGGAGAAGCCGTTCTGCCCTTTCCTACTGTGCGCTTCGCTATCCCGCGGCTTACCACTTTGATGATGGGTGAGTTTGAAGTTCATCTTTTAAGCGAATTTGCCCCGATGTCGTCTCCCTGAGGAGAGCGGCCGCCATCTTGTTTTCCTCTCGCCGAGAGTCAAGACGCCACCGGCAGCTAGACCATCTGTTATGCTACATTATACGCCTTTTAATGTAATGTCCATCTCAGTCACTACTGCAGCACATCCCACTAAGTGAAAAGGGAACAGCAGAGCCAGTTCTGGGCTTCACATTTCCAGAGAGTGGAGGATGAAGAGTGACTTTATTTCAGACGACAATAATACCAGAAATCCAAAGAGCATGTGAGCAAGAGGTTGACGGGTGACTCAAGCGGCAGCTTTCACAACACTATCATAAAAAGGAAGTTAAACCGAGTGTACCAAACAGATGGTGAATTAATGCTCCTTTTTCCAGGCTTTGGGTGCACTTGGTGACAATCCTGAGAAAGAAATGCCACAGAGATGTGCGTGCCTTTATAGCAACGTGGCAAGACTTGCATGCTCATAATAATCCCGCGGCTAGGTCCGCGAACGCACGGCGTTTATCCAGTTAATGCTTCTGTATAATTCTTCTAAGCACATCTTTTGACAGAGCCCTCTTTGTCCTTGGGCCCTCCAGTTGTCGACCAGCAACAGATTTCCCCATCTTGTGCAACGCAACTCCTAGAGGTCTAATCCTCTGACGGCATCCGGGTTTGCTGCTCAACGGATTCCTACATTAGAAAAGCATTTATGAATTGGGGAGCGAGGCATGCATCTTAAGAAAGCAACTCCAAGAATGGCACTTTGACAGAGCATACACCTTTCACAGCGTGAGGTCATTTTACTGCAATGTCCCTCTCAGTTTCCTGGACTCCTTATCTTATGGGACCATCAATCAGCCTATTTTATTACTCGTTTTAATATCTTTCACTCCTGCTTTTCACACAAAGTCCAGACTTTGAATGTTTATGCTGTTTCTCATTATATGTTGTCTGGATCTCCACACTATCTAATAATGCATTATCAGAGATGTTGTAATAACAGATAATGGCATGGAGTACTAAATAAACCACGGTTGGTTTTGGCTCAAGTTTCTGGTAAAAGAAAAAAAAAATGGTAAATGTGAGAGACCTTATAAGACAAGGAATCCCATCAAAGAAACTTTTTCCTCACTAGTGCCAGCTCATTCATTATATAAACTGTCGTTTTTGAGATACCATAAGGGCACGCCAACAGGAATATCCTCTTACATCTCTGAAGAACTTGCCAACTACTGCAATGCATAAGACAGCATACCCCGTGTTTCGATCCTGTAACTACCCATGGTGCTGCTGAGCACAGTACCTGTTTATCCAGTTGGGATCTTTCACCTGCTCTACTGTTCTCGACCTTGTTCTCGGAGCCCTATAATTGTCATGATATAGGTGTTTCATTGTCATTGTAGAGATGGTCCTACTCTTGCCTTCTCATTAACCTGAATCTGAGGGTATGTGAATAAGTGTTCATATGTTGTGAGCCGTTATCTCAGTTGACACTTAGGGGCCGATTCCGATTCAGGCCGGAAATCACTCCGACTGAGCCGGACCCGGAGAGATTTCCGACCGAATCGGACCCTGGCAATCCGACCGAACGAGTACGATGCACACGCATGCAATCGGACTCAAGTCGGTCGGACTCCCATTGAAGTCAATGGGAGCCAGACGTACAACGCGTACGCGGGCTCCCATTGACTCAATGGGTGCGAGGCGAACAAGGGCGCCCCCTACAGCGGGTACGCCTCGATGCGACGCGCAGCGTACATGCACAGGTAGGGGGGACCCATGGGTCCCCCCTGTGTGCGACTCGCGCGGCTACGAGTACAGGGGGGTCTGACACGGACCTCCAAAGTCCGGCTCCGACTGCTCTTTCGAGCCGGACGGCGCGAGTCGGTCGGACTGCTCGCGGCGCACATCGTACTTGCCCGGCCGGGGAACGTCTCCATTGCGCGGTGCGAGTCGTGTCCGTGCGAGTCGGTCGGAGCGGTTCGGACCCGCATAGGAGTCGGTCGGCGATTTCGCGTGCGCTCGCATCGTATTCGCTCGGCCGGACGCACGTACAAATCGGTCGGGAAAGAGGGCTCCGAATCGGATCCGGTTAAGCCGAATCCGATTCGGTGCCCTACCGGCCGAGATCGGAATCGGCCCCTTAATATCCTATTTCCTACTTATTTACAAGTTGGTGGATGCTCCTAAAACTCATTACTATATAATCTACAATATTGTTTATAATTTTGTTTCCTAGGATCTGGTTGTGACGTTCCTTAATGCAGTGATCGAACATTTCATATTTTCATTGAATCCTATATCTCAGATTTTCTGCTTTATGAGCAAGATCTCGATCATCAAAAAACTTCCTCGACGTCAAGTACATATCGTCAAGATGGCTAGTGACTCTTTGGGGCCGATTCCGATCTCGGCCGGTAGGGCTCCGAATCGGATTCGGCTTAACCGGATCCGATTCGGAGCCCTATTACCCGACCGATTCGTACGCGCGTCCAGGTGAGCGAGTACGATGCGAAATCGCCGACCGACTCGTCCGGGCGTCCCGACCGCTCCGACCGACTCGTTCCCGGGTCTAACCGCACCGACCGACTCGCTCGGACTCGACTCGCACCGCGCAATGGAGACGTTCCCCGGGCCGGGTAAGTACGATGCGCGCAGCGAGCAGTCCGACCGAGCCGCGCACTCCGGCTCCAAAGAGCTGTCGGAGCCGGACTTTGGGGGTCCGTGTCGGACCCCCCTGTACGCGTAGCCGCGCGAGTCGCACACAGGGGACACATGGGTCCCCCCTACACGTGCATGTACGACGCGACCCGCATCGACGCGCACACGTTGTAGGGGGCGCCCTTGTTTGCGTCGTGCCCATTGAGTCAATGGGAGCCCGTGTACGCGTCGTACGACTGGCTCCCATTGACTTCAATGGGAGTCCGACCGAATCGAGTCCGATAGCATACGTGCGCATCGTACTTGTTCGGTCGGACTGCTAGAGTCCGATTCGGTCGGAAATCTCTCCGGGTCCGGCTCGGTCGGAGAGATTTCTGGCCCGAATCGGAATCGGCCCCTTTGTCTCTCACGAAAACATCTTCATCTGGCACTAAACCAAAAAGAGCCAAAAATGACCCTCCATCTCCGGTTCAGTCATCCTCAAATCCGGTTCTGGACTCAAGTTTAGATGAATTGCATGCTCTAAAACCATTTATGAACACCACCAATTAAAAACTTCAGTTGATTGAAGACAGATGGATTAACATGGAGGGTAAAATGTCTGAAATGGAACAACGTATAAGTGATCTTCAGGATGTAGCCACGAAAGTACCCTTGCTGGAACAGGAAATTCACAAGCTTAAGCTTCACACCGAGGATCTTGAGAATCATAACAGACGAAACAATCTTCGTCTGCATGGCCTACCTATTCTTTCCTTTCTAAAGAAATTTTTGTCTGACCTTCTTAACCTTCAATCCTCTACTCTTAATATCCAGCGGGCACAAGATCTTTGTCGACTTCAACCTCAATCGAGCAGACCACGCGGTATCATAATGCTCTTTTTAGAATTCACCGACCTGATGCATGTATTAAAGGTTGCTAGAGAAAAACGTCGTCTTGTATGGTCTGGTCATAATATCTTCATCTCACAGGATCTATCTAACACAACCAATGCCAGACGCAAGGAATTCTTAGCTCTTCGTCCTCAGTTAAGATCCATGAACATCCGTTATGGCATATTACATCCTTGTCTTTGTAAAATCACACATGAAGGTGTCTCTCGCTCATTTGAAGATCCATCTAAACTAAACAGTTTCTACAATCCATCACCAGAGAACCTATGGACACAAATGCTTGATGTTCTTAAATTGCTAAATTTTTGATACAGTTGTGATCTCTCTCTTCTTGTATTTTACACATAGGTTATGCAGCCTTAATATCTTATTATTTATATTCTCTTATTTCTTTTAGTTCCCTCTTTACCCGTTGTTGCTCTTGTCTCTGAGTGTGAACATGCCCGTTTCATATCTCTCTCTCTTCTTATTTCAGATCTGGCTTTATGTCCTTGATCTGTCCTTACTTCTCACTACTTTTTCTATTCTCTTCTCATCTGTTTTACCCTTATACCCTCTTTCTCAATCTCCTCTTTCTTTCCTACCTCCTGTCTCCTGTCCTTTTATTCACATGTGTACATATTTGTTTTATATCCTTGTGTGCTTATTAATTTCATCATGTTACCCTTCTTTTAATGATTGTTGTCTTATTGTCTCCTTTGTTTTTCCCTGCAGTTTGTCATCATTGTGTTTTACTTCTGTCCCTTAAACATGATCATGCTAAGGGGCCGATTCCGATCTCGGCCGGTAGTGCTCCGAATCGGATTCGGATTTACCGGATCCGATTCGGAGCCCTGTTTCCCGACCGAATCGTACGCGGGTCCGGCCGAGCGAGTACGATGCGAGCGCACGCGAAATCTCCGACCGACTCGTTCGCAGGACCCGACCGCTCCGACCGACTTGCACGGGGACGACTCGCACCGCGCAATGGAGACGTTCCCCGGCCGGGTAAGTACGATGCGCATCGCGACCGCTCCGACCGACTCGTGCAGTCCGGCTCCAAGGAGCTGTCGGAGCCGCACTTTGGGGGTCCGTGTCGGACCCCCCTGGAAGCGTAGGCACGCGAGTCACACCCAGGGGGGACACATGGGTCCCCCCTACACGTGCATGTACGGTGCGACCCGCACCGACGCAAACACGCTGTAGGGGGCGCCCTTGTTCACGTCGTGCCCATTGAGTCAATGGGAGCCCGTGTACGCGTCGTACGACTGGCTCCCATTGACTTGAATGGGAGTCCGACCGAATCGAGTCCGATGGCATACGTGCGCATCGTACTCGTTCGGTCGGACTGCTAGGGTCCGATTCGGTCGGAAATCTCTCCGGGTCCGGCTCGGTCGGAGAGATTTCCGGCCCGAATCGGAATCGGCCCCTTAATGTTGTATCGTGGAACGTTCGTGGTCTGGGTCATCCTGTCAAACGTCAAAAGGTACTTTCTCATTTATCGAAGCTTAATTGTCAGATTGCTTTTTTGCAAGAAACCCACTGTAATGTTGAATCTCTCAAACGCCAATGGGTGAGTCAGGTTGTCTTCTCCTCGGCTGTCAACCATAAGGGGGGTGTTGCTAATCTCTGTCATAAATTTTTTAATTTGCAAATTGTATCTACTGAAAATGATGCGAGTGGACGATGGGTAATACTTAATGCTACAGTTCATAATACACTTCAATATTTATGGACCAGTTAAGTTTGATCCAGACTTTTGGCATACTATTAAATTAAAATTATCCTCAATCACTAACCCTAATATTATTGTTGCTGGAGACTTTAACAATTGGATGGACCCTTTTTCCGATAGAAAAAAATATTGTAAATTCAAACCAGATAAATCACACAAAGCATTTCAAGCATCTATTACCTCTCGTCCACTCCATGATGCCTGGAAAACAAGTAATCCTGAAAAACAGGAATTTACATACTTTTCAACTGTTCACCATGGTGAGCAGTCAAAATATCGAAAATTTAATGTCGATATACCAAAATATCGATTGTAAAATATCGATGGTATAAAATATCGATGTTTAGCATATCGACATCAAAAATTTTGATATTGGTATGTGTAGTAAAATATCGAAGTACAATATATCTATTGCCATAATATCGTTGTGTTAAAATATCGATAAAGTGTAGTATTGTGTTATTTTTTGTATATTTTGTAATATTTTGTATATAAGTGTTTTAACATGTTATTTGGAATGTATTAAAACATTTTTTTTTATATTTTAAATAATTTAGGGGGTCATTACGATGGCGGGCGGAAGCACAACCGCCGTGCTGGCGGATGCAAAAACCACCAGTTACCGCCGGCACGCAGCAGTCCACACGCCCGCCCAATTACGATGCGAAAAGTAGGCCAAACACCGCCGGCAAGCCAGCAACACCGTCCGCCATCAAAGTGCGTCCGTACACGTAGCGGCGCAGCACAATTGACACACACCGTCCGACGAAATCACGTCCCGCCCGGCGTATAAATTACGATGCCGCAAACAAACGGCTCCCACGGCTAAGAGACACCGTACGACAAACCGAAGCGGTAACACGGACGCCGAGCACGGACAACGAAGAAGCGGCTCCCCGAGCATGAATCCAGCACTGCAGGCCCTCCCCATGCTCTTGCTGATGCACCACCAAGGACGCAACGTACCGCGGAGACGCAGGTAGGCACACACACAACAAGTGCACGCAAACAGCGCACACAGTGCAAGGGTGGAAAAAGCGGACAACCCCCCACCCCGCGTGTACACTACACATCCACCATTGCATCCACATATGACACACAGGCCAAATCGTAACATCGCGTAACACATGTGTACACACCACCTGGGACTAGGAACCAACGACCCCGTCACGGCCCCAAAGCGGCGATGACGCCGCCACACATGCGCACAACGCAGAGAGCCAACCGCAGCGCCATGCATGCGTCGCACACAGACACAGGGACACAACCAAGCAGCACACACATCAGCCCCACCCCGAACGCACATGACACGTGACAGGCCTGCCACAGACATGTCCCCAACGCCCAATTCACGGACAACACCCAACGCCACACAACCGACGCACACATGTCAGTGAAGTCACGCAACAGCAGGACACACCCCAGTGTAACAAACATGGCGTAGCACACAGCGGCGGCAACACCAACTAGGAGAAGCAGGGCCCCTTCGGGAAGAGGAACGCCAGTACCACACTGAAACACCCATACCACCCTGCACATATGAACAAGACATATAAAACGGAACACCAAAGAGCCCGGGGACCGACAACAGGTGGCCCAAGAATAACATTCACACACAAGGCCCAACGCAGAGCGGAAGGCAGCCTGCCGCCCACACAAGGGAGAGCAGACAGCACTGAATGACCTTCCATTCCAACTCCGAAACCACAGCCCTACGAAAGAAGCCGGTGAATACAGCCATTGTCCAAGAAAAGACCAACACAGGCATGCCGAGGAGCCGACCACAGGGCAGATAGCGCATATCACAGAAGCACACAACGGACGGGAAAGAAAAAAGAAAACACTCCCCCATGTCGGCCACATGCAAGTTAATTGGAAGGAGTCACACATCACTGACCTTGAACTGTCTGAGAAGCATGTGGGATGAGGGCCCGTGTCCTCCGCACAAGCCAACAGAACACAAGTCCTGTCTCCCTACGACTACACAGAGCTCACAGCAACCTCGGAGCGTGCACATTGCAGACTGCACACACAGCCGGAGCACGCCACCACAACGCACCGCTGCAAAATGGCAACCGCAACACACCTACCCAACTACGCCGGACAGGTCAAGCTGTACAAAACCAACCTGATACATATATTGGGATGCGATCTCCTGTCCCTGCTGAACGTAAGTTACCGACTGACTTACCGCATCACATTGTTCAGCTGCGTCATGCCCGTCTTCTACTGTCGGAGGTGTCCCTACCAGCATCCCGTGGAGATGTGCCTCTCCAACCCGGCATGTCTAAAGGCGGACCTGCTACCACTACTCCTCCCTCTGGACGCACACGACAGGGCCTGCTCTGCCTATGGGGGCATGGCGTATGTGGCCAACATCGCATCCCGCACTGAAATGGGACCACTGTGCCTCCACACGACGGATCATCGAGAACAGCTACATCGAATGTCACCCAGCATGCCCCATCATGGTCCTCCAAGGGACAACTTACGAACAACACCTTGACAGCCACCATCCGCTACATTGGCTGGCAAACATGTACACCACCAATGACATGGAAGCCCTGCTGGGCGGCATCGCATACCTGACAACCTGTAAATTTGTCGGACCACAACGCAGGTTCCCCGATTGACCTATGATGTCCAACCCCGCACCCATGCTTAGCTTCCGCATGGACTGGCCAGTCACCACCACAACAGCCATACCAAACGACCGGCAACTGTTACCACACCATCAACGACATCGCCATGACATCGGATATGACCGGGACATGCACACTATTCCCCATCACATCCAGGAACACCGCATGCATCGTGGGAGGCAGTGGCATGGGGTCTGTGTATCGCACCCACATGGACGGAACTGCACGAACAACCAGGACACGACATGGATCCAGCGCCCATGGACACACACACCGCTCAGTGGACATGAATAGGTCGCCTGGAGTCTGTGGGTGCTGCACCCCTCCCACCCCCGCCCCGGGAATCCCATACCAGGACCTTTGCATGGACGACAAGTGCATACAACAACAACACGACCCCAGTGACTGTGACATGTCCAGTAACCACTACATTGCAACAACAAGTGGCACGCCGCTGCATGCACGCAAGCACATGCCCTGTTGTCATCTCACATGCACGCGTGCATGAGGAACAACCGCAGCAAACCTGTCACATGGAACTGAGATGGACTGTGCCCATGATGCCAAGCGGTCTGGTAGGCTACATGTATACCGTCTGTGTCAAAGTCCGCAGCTCCGCAGCTATACGTAAATGTACATTAGCACAGCCTTGGCCAAGCAGATGTAACTCTGAAGCCCACATCCCACATGCAACAGCCAATCACATGTAACCCCACACCCTATCCCATTTGTAATCATGCTCAGTATATCCTCAACATGTATTCCGCTGCCAGTAGTGTCCACTATACTGCATCACAGAGGACAGAAGACTCAATATAATGTTTGAAACCAAAACTGTCTCCGCTGACTCATTTCACAAGTACGAATGAGAGAGGATGAGAGTATGTGAAGTACACGGCAGTCGTGACATGACCATGTAGTCCACTGGTATTGGAGGTCAACGCAAATGAGTAGCACAACTGTGGAAGACACACATGTGTCGTGTGAAGTCATATGGACGCAGTGCTCAGGTGGGTGGGTGTGACGGGTAGATGCGCACATGCCAAGTTGGAGCACGCCGTGTTGGGAGGGGTCATGAACAGTACACCACCGCTTCCCTGGGCATTGTGAGAGGACACCTGTCGGGGGGAGTGAACACGTGTGTGCACAGCAGCCGGGCACACGAACAATGCGGTACCAGGCACACACGTCAGCCCACCCTCCGTGGACAAGCTGGATCCTGTTGTGCGCACGCCATGCCCCTTGACAAGGCACACACAGCCCCAGTCGACCAGGTGTAACCCCAACATAGTCAATCCGCACAGGCGATACAGGGCACGGGATGGCAGTGGAGCATGGTGTGTGAGAGGTCTCCTCGCGCTCCTCCTGGTCATATCACGCAGGCAATAGAACCTCAACGTGTAGCATGGCACAAGTCAAATGGAAGTGTAGGGGGACGCACCACAGCACGAGCAGCACTGACGTCACGGGAGGTGGCTCGCACCATCCCATCCATTGCCCATCATACCAACCACGCCACATGCCATTGCGACTAAGTGCAAGCGCGTGCGCCACCACCCCCGAGCCCTCCCCAGAGAGGCCAAAGAGTGAATGTGTGGGCCATCAGCCACAGACGGACGCGGCATGGCCGCAAGGGCAGCCACAGCCACTGGGTGTCGCAGGTGGCGGATCCGGAAGGCGAAGACTGTGATGCATAGTCCATGCAGGCCGGGTCTCCATTTGGGGCACCACGCAGGTGGACGGCGTCCCGTAACACATCATACCCTGAGACAGCCCACTCGTGCAACTGGACCCACACATACACTCCTTGCCCTCTCTGGTGCGAGCTTGGGGCTGCCTGTGCAAGCGCTAGCCTCGCAGGTGCACATGCATATTGGGGGAGCGAGGGAGGACATGAGGGCTGGGGCGAAGATGACTGTATCACTGTCAGTGAGTACAAGGGATGACCCAGATGTGGAAAGGAAGAGACGTGTCCGTGTGTACTGCAACTAGTCGCCAATCCAACTACCCCCCATGTCCGGAATGTAAGCCCGCACCTAGGCCCGCCCATCCGCCACATCGAATATACCACCAGCACGACAACCTTCCCATTCGAAACACTGACTGGGGGTGGCGACCAGTGAACAATCATGTGTGGCCTACCCACGCGTACATGTGGGCCCTCCATGATCCATGTCACCTGCGGCAAAGTCATGACATGCGCAATGAGGGAAGTGAGGAGAGCTGTCCGCCCCACGCACAGAAGGTGCATCAGCTCCACAGACCCAGCAGCGAGTCCAGCAGGGGTCACATGTGCAGGGGCAGCTGTGCCTGGTGTGAAGGCACATACATATAGACAGCACATCAACCAATGTGTAGTCTGCCCACATCTACAGTCCATCATCATGCGGACATAGGAATTGAACACAGGGCAACACATCTTAGTGGGTGCACCCACCGTGACCAACAATGCGCAATCATCGACGTACCCGCCCTGTGCATGGCCCCCCACCCAACGGAGGCACATCCAGTGCCACCATCCCACACACACAAGCCTTCCACGGAACATGCTGTGTCCAATGGTCAGTACAGAGTCAGCGCCCATCTGGTGGATCCTGAACAGGAGACACATGCACACACATGCCAGCTCCCACTATGTACGTCTGCAACCTGGCACGTGCAATGTAACCTCTCACCTGTGACGTGTGACTGCAAGCACACAGCCGTCTTGGCATGGGGCTGTCAATGTGGACACCTGTCAATGTTTCGGGAGGTGTGATCCGTACAGTGCTGTACATAGGGTGCAGTGCTGACACCTACTACTGTCTCATATCCCCTCGTGCCACAGGTCCCACTTGTTTTGGCCGCTCAGCCTGTGCCCACATCGTCGTCGTCGTGTGCCATACTCATCCAGCCTCGGAAGCAGTTCCATGCTCAGCAGACATTCATGTTGCCGTGGCGTTGCCGCTTGACGAATATGCAGTCAGTCCCCATCAGCACGCCCCGCAAGTCAATGGGGCCTAGATCCCCATGTGCATGCACATGGCAGTGGTTTGTATCACTAGCCATTGCCATTGTTGGGAGACCTGTGTAAGTGTATTGTGGCCGTGCCGTCCCAGCTTGACAGCTGGGCTGTGGCTCATGTGCTTGCTTAGTCATGTCAGTGATGTGTATGCGAAATTGCTATGTTTTGTGTTGCTTTGACATGTGTCCACTGCCATTTTCCCTAGGCGGAGACCGAACATTGACCGCCCATACCAATTGCTGGTGGACATGGACGATACAGAGGTCATTAGGAAGTTTCGGCTGGACAGGCCAACCCTGCATCGACTGTGTGCCATGTTGGAACCCCATCTCCGTCCCCGCAGGGTGTATCCGACAGCTGTCACCCCCACGGCTAAGGTGATGGCCGCCATGCATTTCTTCGCCACTGGGTCATTCCAGCACACAGTGGGCAGTGGAGGAGGGATGTCCCAGCCCATGTTCAGCAAGGTGCTGAGGGATGTACTGGC
>CAWUFW010023396.1:0-76709 GCA_963921515.1 Calotriton arnoldi
TCCCAGTCCTTATTTAGGCATTAGCCATGCTATCCAAATACAGGCATGGTCACTTACATCCGTCCACCCTAACGTCACAACGAGTTCTTAGAAACCAGACCCTTAAGCGGTCACAAGGGCAGGAGGCGGAGCCATTGCCTTCATGAATCGCCTGCGGACGCGCCGCTGGCGCGCCGAAGGCGCGCCTAAGGCAAGCTCGTCTGCGCCCGTCCGCACTCGATCGGGACCAGGGACCAGGAACTGTGCTCAAATCATGAATATACTTAGATATTCAGGGCCTCAACTATTGGCATTACAAGACAGGATCCCTGAGAAATGCTGTCACAGTATAAATCTAGCGCAGGGTCCTAGAACCTGTACAAATTGCCCTTTTAACTTAGAACTCTCACAGCAGGGACCTCACATAAGACAGAGCAATACCAAGATCAAAATGCTCCTTTTGAACTGTAGGTGTATAAAGTACAAGGGAACCCAATTTAATCGGTCAGGGACCTTGGGAACTAACTTATTTTAAGAGACAGCGGTCCCTGAGTAGACAATGATCAGAAAACAAATAAATATAGCCCCAATCGGTACTATATTGTAGCCATTAATCCATCCGGAAAAAGGCAATTTTAATATGCATTCTTATTAAATGTACGTAACATAGAATTTAATAACGCCATTGTGCCGCCTTCTCCCAAGTGATCGGACTTCTATCTGCCGCTTATTCAGATGCCTATTTAATGATTCAATCAACGCGGGCATTCACCCCACCTAATATGAGGTTTGGACATCGTCCGTGTTTACAATTGGGAAGCCTTGCTTACTGCGCACCGCTCTGCTTCCTGCTCTTGCCGCAAGTTAATTACAGGCAATATGTTTTCAGGCATTATTTTGAAAGTCCTGATGATGATCCGATATTAATGTTAAGGATCGAAACACCGTCGACAAAACTGTCAGCCTTATACACTCTGATTTATTTGTTACATTATGTGTAAAGGTGACCTCCTTCAATTGTTGTTTGTTTCATTGTAATGATTATACACAGACAACTACATGCTGCCTGAGCCTTCTCTTGTGTTTTCTCTTGTGATGTGAGTTTATGGATACAGGCTTGTGTCCCACTGTTATTAAATTCTATGTTACGTACATTTAATAAGAATGCATATTAAAATTGCCTTTTTCCGGATGGATTAATGGCTACAATATAGTACCGATTGGGGCTATATTTATTTGTTTTCTGATCATTGTCTACTCAGGGACCGCTGTCTCTTAAAATAATATCCTTTTGAACTGTAGGTCACTGCCAAAGCACATAGCAGAAATCAATCTGCTACTCTGCGAGGAGCAGCCAGAAGTGCTGTTCCTAACGGAAACATGGCTACACAAAGATGCCGATCCGGACGTTGTGCAGGCTAGGCCCGCAGGATATTCTATCCTTAGGAGGGATAGGAAGGACAGGAAGGGTGGAGGGATTGCAATTATACTGAAGGAAAGCATAAAGGGAAGGGTGGACCCTGATATTATTCTTGACTGTGAAAGTATGGGTTTTACTCTCACCGTCTCCCCCACCTCTACCCTAACAGGTATCCTGATTTATCGCCCTCCAGGAATAAGCGGGATGTTCATTGACTCCCTTACAAACACGGCAGCAACTATGGCGTGCTCAGCCGCAAATTTCATTATTCTGGGGGACCTTAACCTTCATTTTGAAGACTCTACCTAGAAACTAGTGGCCAAATCTGTGGGCCCTCCTATTTTAGACCTGATTAACTCTTCACTTGCTGCCGGTATGGTCCCACTACCATGGAAAAAAGCTATGGTGAAACCTTTATTGAAAAAACCTAGCCTTGACCCGGATTGTCTGGCTAGTTACCGGCCTATTTCCCTACTTCCAGGGGAAAGTAAAATTGCTGAGAAGCATGTCAACTCAGTACTATCCAGACACCTGGAGGTTTCAAACCTTCTACATCCCTCGTAAACAGGCTTCTGCCCAGGCCAAGGAACCGAAACAGCCCTACTAGCAGTCATCGAGGATTCTAGGAAAATCCTCGATGCAGGAGGCTCCCTGGCTGTGGTCCTTTTGGACCTAAGCGCAGCCTTTGATACGGTTAGTCACCGTATCTTGGTTGAACGACTCAGTAGCCTGGGTGTGTCAGGAAGTGCTCTGACCTGGCTACAGTCGTTCCTGGAGGACAGAACTTTTCAAGTTTTCATGGGGGGAGCCAGTTCAGACCCTTGGCCTTTACACTGTGGGGTTCCTCAGGGGTCATCTCTGAGCCCCACTTTGTTCAACGCCTATATGGCTCCTCTTGCCAACATCGTCTCTCCCTTCGGGGTCCATATTATCACATATGCAGACGACACTCAACTGGTGGTTGCATTGAATCATGCTGATAGGGCTTCTACTCGTCTCTGTCCCTGCCTTGAAGAGGTAATAAAATGGGTGAAACATTCTCATCTCAAACTGAATGGGGAAAAGACTGAAATAATGCTCCTTGGCAACCCCTCCCTCTTCAAGGCAGACACCATGTGGCCAGCATGTATGGGCCCGCCACCACTTCCTAAGCCAGAGATTAAGAGCTTAGGTGTCTGGCTGGACTCAGACCTTAGTTTTAAAACCCAAGCCAGAAAGGTGGTGGCTTCCTGCTTTGGTATGTTAAGAACTCTTCGTAAAGTGCTTCCTTTACTACCATTGCAATCTAGAAAAATCATGGTCCAGGCGCTGATTTTATCACGCCTGGACTACGGAAACGCCCTCTATCTGGGCGCCCCAGGCTCAGTCCTGGCTAAACTTCAGACCGTGCAGAATTGTGCGGCAAGGACTCTCCTGGGAGTCTTGCGACATCATTCGCCTAAACCAGCTCTGAAGTCGCTCCATTGGCTTCCTGTTCGGGAAAGAGTTTTTCAAGGCTTTGTGTATAGCCCATAGGCTGATTAGAGGAAAAGGACCAGCCATTATAGCCCCCCTGGTTCAGCCCTATCGAGCTAACAGGTGTCTGCGTTCAGATGAGCTTCATCTGGCCGTGGTTCCTAGAATCAGGAAGGCTAGAAGTGGGGGGCGGCTGTTCTCCTACAATGCCTCTAGTCTCTGGAATTCTCTCCCTCTTCAGCTACGCAAAGAACCCAACCACCTCGCCTTGCGTAAGGCTCTGAAAACCTGGCTCTTCCCCAAATAACCTGTAGGGACTTCATCTGCCTGCTTAGCGCTGGGATGCCTTCGGGTAGCCATGCGCTCTATAAATGTCACTTCATTCATTCATTCATTCTACCAAGGCAGAAGGGCAGAGGGTCACCCAGAATTTACAGGCCATTCACCTATATCAAAAAATTTTTAGTCCCACACACGAGAAAGGCCACATATTGGATCCGGTATTTTCCAATGCAGATAATTTGGTAACTGACTACCCATCTCCAATCCCCTGGTCAGATCATTATATAATCCCTATTTGGTGGATAGTCTCAGCCTTAAATACTAATACCCTTTCCACCAAGAGCTGGGAGCGTAAATGGGCCAATTTGGATCTGGAACATTGGGCCGATATATTAGCAAACTCCAGCCCCACAGCAGATCCTGATCCCCAGATTGCGTCAAATAATTTTAACAATTGGATCAAGGATTCCCTGGATGCCACTATCCCTCAGAAATGGATCTCAAAGAAATCTAGAGGGAAACGATCTCCATGGTATACACCGGAGATTCGGGAAACTAAACAGAGATGTAAAAAGCTGGAAAGGGCATGGAGGATAGATTATTGCCCCAATAAGAAACAGTCTTATAGAGAGGCGATCAAAAATTACCAAACTGAGATTAAAAAAGCCCAAGCTTGCTACTACGAGGAGAAAATCAAAGGGTCAGCGAATGCCCCCAAGGAAATTATGAAGATAGTAAAAACACTTAGCAGCCCCCCTCAGGCAGATTCATCAGCGGACTCATCCCCGCAACGATGTAGAGAGCTGGCAGAATTTTTTAATAACAAGATTTTGGATATTTATAATGCCTTTCCCCCCATAGCACGAGAATGCCCACACCAGACCTTGGATACCCCAGAAACCTCGGTGGAGAACAAGGCGGTACTGGAAGATTTCCCACCTCTAGACCCCGCTATACTCGCCCACTTATGGAATTCAATTAAATCAGGTTCCCCTGGCGACGTAGCCCCTGTGTACCTATTGAAGAAAGTGGGAGAAGTTATTCTACCGGCTCTCCTTAATGTGCTTAATACATCCATTTACTCCTCCCAAGTGCCTAAAACTTGGAAACACGCAATGGTGAAAGCACTTCTTAAAAAGCCTAACCTTAACCCAGAGGTCTGGCGCAACTACCGACCAGTTTCCCTATTGCCTATGATGAGCAAAATTATAGAGAAACATATAAATATAACCCTGATGAATTTCTTAGAAGCACATGAGATCTTACATCCAACCCAGACTGGTTTCCGCCCCAAGCATGGGACGGAAACAGCTTTGCTCATGGTAATGGAAGAGGCACGTCGCCTGCTTGATCAGGGTGGGACGGTGGCGATCATCCTCCTTGATCTAAGCGCCGCTTTCGATACCGTAAATCACGGCACTCTATTGGATAGACTCAAGGAGGTAGGAGTGACTGGTAAAGCCCTGGCCTGGTTCAGGTCCTTTTTGGAGGAAAGAACCTTCCAGGTCTTTGATGGCATGCACGCCTCAAGCTCAATTCCACTTGCGTGCGGGGTACCCCAGGGCTCCTCGTTGAGCCCGACCCTCTTTAATATATATATCAAACCTTTGGCCGACATAGTCCTCCCCTATGGAGTACAGATTGTAAAATATGCGGATGATACGCAGCTGGTTCTGGCCCTCAACCACCCTAAGAAAACGGTAATTGACTTAGAGGCATGTCTGAAGTCTGTTGCCGCCTGGATGGACCAATCCTTTTTAAAATTGAATGGAGAGAAAACTGAGTTAATGATCCTCGGGGATAAACATGACACCCCCCCTCCAGTACAATGGCCTAGTCTCCTAGGGGCTCCCCCCAAACCTAAAGACAGAATTAAAAGCCTAGGAATCTGGCTTGACTCTTCATTTAACCTGGAATATCAAGCAGTCCAAGTTGCGGCCACATGCTATGGCATGCTTAGACAACTTCGGAAAATTCTACCTCTGCTCCCACAAACCTCACGCAGAACACTGGTACAATCTATGGTGCTTACACGGCTGGACTACTGCAACTCCTTATATTTGGGGACGCCAAAGACCACCACTAACAAGCTACAAATAGTACAGAACTGCGCAGCTAGGCTCCTTCACAATGTCCCTAGAAATCTGTCTGCCAAACCGGCACTGATGGCGCTACATTGGCTACCTATTACGGAACGCATAAAATTTAAGGCGTTATGTATAGCACACAAATCACTGTGGGGAACCGGCCCCAAAATTCTTAAGAGTATGGTGTCGTTCTATCACCCTTCCCGGAACTTGAGATCAGCTGACCAACTGCAAGCCACAGTCCCAAGGATTAAGAGAATTAGAACGGGAGGCCGGATGTTCTCGTTCAATGCTTCGGTCCTATGGAACTCGCTCCCCACCAAAATGAGGAAATTGACCCATCATCTCGAATTCAGGAAGGAACTGAAAACGTGGCTATTTCAGCACTTGTAGTAAGAGTGAATATTTACAGTGATGGCTTGAGCGCTGGGAGGCCTACGGGTAGCCATGCGCTATATTAAGAAAGTATTAATAATAATTAAGCTCTTGGGAGTTCCCCTAGCACAGGATTATTGATTTCTCCAAGAACTCATTTATTATGCATGAACCGCTATACCTTAAGGGTTCATTCCTGACGTCTTCCTCTGCCTGACTTTACGTCAATGCTAACATTCCAAGGCACCTACCGGGTATAAATATACCTTCCCTTGCCCAAGCAAGTAGGAGGAGATCTCGACTTTAGAGGAGCCCGTGTCCCGGCCTGACGCACTGACAAGAGACGCTGTCATCCCTGCTCGCAGAGAATCCAGCTTCCAGTGTTCTGACTCCCTTCGCGGGGTGTTAGAGTTCGAGACCCGGAAGGAGATTCCCACCTCTCTGATTCTCAAGGTATGGAGCTGACTAGAACCTAGAGGGACTCTTGGCATACTAGACTTGGCATACTAGACTATAGCATACCATACTATAGAATACTTCACCTACTTCTTACCTTGCACTACACTTAGGTTAGGTACACTGGGGTAGAACTAGTTAGAGAAGCATCTTATGAGTACTCGCATTTTTAGCTTATGTTATTTATGTATATGAATATATGTGTCATAGCTAAAAGATAATGCTAGCGCAGTATTATTTCTTTCTACTGCTTACGCTGTACATTATATATCTCGCATACTGTCTTGTGATCATAACAGCTCATATCTCTTACACGAGAAACAAGACTGTTCAATAAATCCTTTTATTGAAACGCCCGTCTATTCTTTCTGTGTAACTCTGAAGAAACTATGCATGCACGATTAGCTGAGTGAAACTGTTATCTATTGTTTCCACGATTCTGAGAGTGTTCCGATTCTAAAGGGAAACAAAGTTGTCATGTTTATGCGGTTGCCAGAAACTACTCCCTTCTTGTTTACAAGGAGTTTCTAGTGGCCTCTGAGTTAGCTGGCACAAACTAATTAAGTTTAATATACTCGATAGGGACATAATGACCTCAGTCCTATGTCGAATCTATAGGGTATATTATTCCAATGCGCAGAGCCTATTAGAGAAATAGGAACTACACTACACTAGCACATATTTATATATTTTTATATGTTATGGACTGATAGGTGGTGCAGGGGCAGGTTGACAAGAGACTCACCAGTTCATTAATCTTGACGTTGGAACACTCGCCACGAGTCTGGCCGAACACAGATCCATTGTTGCAGTGTGAGTTGTATAAAATTTGAATTTCAGGCGGGACCTGCAAGTGCACCAGAGTAATGGTGGATGATAGATCCTGGAGAGAGAAAACAATACAGTGCACGCTTTAGGCTGAACAAACTTACCATGGATTTAAACAATTGAGAGTCATTAAAAATCTTTCTCAGTGATAGGGAGAAGTTAGTGGTTAGATCCTAGAAAGAAGTGAGAAGAGTAGGGGTTGCCTAGATCAGCAGTAGTAGTGACCCTATGAATAGTTGGCAGCAGGCAACTGTGAGAGGTCTGGCCAGAAGTATGAGTATTCCATCAATGAATAAGAAAATTGGTTAGGGAATCTGAGATGTGTTGAATGTGGTACTGTGATGAAATATATATTCTGTTTCTGATTGAGACTTCTACATTCAGAGTCCTCACCTGTAGAACTATCCCAGGCATCAAAATGGATCTGTAAACTTCAAAGCTCTCACATCGTCGGTAAGGGGTGCTGGCTTCATATCAGTGCCGGAGGTGGTGCCTGGTGACATAATCGAAGCTATATAGCACCCTCCCCGGTGCAACAACGTCAGTTCCCTTTTTCTCCATGCCTTGGATGCGGACCTGGAGCTCTCGCTCAGGAGGTTTTTCCTCTCATAAATATTGTACTACAATGTCTCCCTCCCAAAAATCTGGATTTAAACCCTGTAAGGACTGTGAGGGACAGATGTCCATCACTTATCCCCATGGTATTTCCCTCTTGTGTCTTTGGTCGGACCATGACTCCCAGGGCTGTTCTTTATACCACATCATGCATCCCAAGGCCATTAAAGAGCATTCAGCTAAACTCTTTATGGCTCAAGCCAAGAAGGACAAGCAAAGTAGAAACCCCAAGCAAAGTAGAAACCATTCCAGACACTATTCAAGGTCATCATCTTCTTCATCTGGAAGCAAGCAGAAGAAACACAAGAAGACGTAGAAGCGAACCAGGTTGAAGTCACCCCATTACTCTCCCTCAGGACATTCGCCCTCGGAGATGGAGTTTGTCTACTTGCCCCTGGTGGGTCCCCTTTTAGCGGCTCTGCTCCAGTGTCCCCACTGGACCTGGCCCGATATTGGCCTCTGACTCCACTGGATTTTGTGGTTCCAGGACCGCCGTCTCGTTGTCCAACGTCAACGCCAGCTTTTCTCGAGTTCCCTGCGCCATGGTTGGACCCAGTGGACTTCTGAAATGCTATGTATTCTCTTTTTGCAAGGGCATCTCTGCCATCCAGCATACCTGCGCACCCATTCGCTCGTTACAGACAACCAATGTTCCTCCCTGTAGGCTCGACGCCGACTGGCGCTGTACCATCAACCTTAATGCCTGCCCTGCATTGCTTTAATTCGGTTCCCCCAATACACAACGCCCTGGACAGCACTGTTACCACTGGCACCACCTCTGCCTCCAGTACCAGGCACAATGCCATTGGCTCTGCTACCTGACGCCATTTGTGGGGACAAATCTCAAAGAGATACCCAACGCCTTAGTGAAGGAGGAGAATATAGAATTAGGCTTCATGAAATATATGGCACTGATTCAGATCCTCTAAACCTGGTCCCTTTGGGAACACAAGCGAGTATCTTCAGTGAGATTTCCAGGGCCTATCCTCCACTAGTGGATTTGATTCCTCCTGAGAACTAGCCTTGGATATACCCCCTGGTCCTCCTACACCAGAAGTGGACTTCCTCCACAAAATTATGCCTAATGCTGTAGAGGTGTTGGACCTACAACTCTCAACCACGAAAAACCAAAACGAACATCTTAACGGAAGTACTATTACCATCAGCTCCAGCAATGGAGCCATTGCTCCATTGGATCAAGCCATACTTGATCCAGTTATGGGGGCATGGGAGAAACCCTCTTCAAGTCTTGCAGTCTACAGATTAATGGCCTGTTGCTATGGCCCAGCGCCAGTTGACCCACCATTCGTCTCTGTTCACCCTTTGCCAGAGAGTCTGGTCATACAAACCTTGTGCTCGGGTCAATCAGGAGGAGCCTTCCCGACAATCCCTGTTAACAGGGAATCAAAGTGACTAGAAGCCTGGGAAAAGTTAGCCTTTCCTGCGGGAAGCATGCACCAGGGCTTCCAGGAGGTTATACAAGATGGCTAGAATGCCTCCTGGTATGTTATCAAATCAGGGTTGGACACAGCCTGCTCAGTAGCCCACGTCATTAGCATCTCCATTACTGTTCACAGACATGCCTCAGGCTCAAGACCTTCAACTTTTCACCACATGAAGCAAATTTACTAGACCTGCCATTCAACTGGAGACGTTTATTCAGAGATAAGGCTGATTCAGTACTGGAGCGTTTTAAGTTTAGTAAGGACACTGCTCGCTCCTTGGGCTAACAACTGCCGTCACTGTCAAGAGACTGCCATCAGTATTGATGCTTTTGAGGATTCCAGAAGGATTTTCTTTTCTGCAGTGCCAGCCATACCAATCACAGGCTCAACAACAATCAAACTCGCTAGTTAAACAATACGAAGGCAGAGCCTCCTCCTCCCCAACACCACCAGGAAAGCAGGCCTAGTTTGCTTCTCCTAACCCATTCGGAGCCTGTTGGGGGCAAGTGTCCCATTTCTCCCGGCCTGGCAAGGCATTATTTCGGACCAGTGTGTTCATTCCGATTATAGGAAGGGGTTATACCTTATCTTTCCATCAGGCTCCACCCCTGTTTCTCCTCCATCTTCTTCCACTCCCCTGGACCACCTTGACATATTGCAACAAGGAGTGGCAGTTATTCTACAGAAAGGAGTAGTTCAGTTAGAACTGAACTTTTTCCTCAAAAAGGAGAAATTCAAAATGCTGACTCTAGCTCAAGCAGTAACGGTGTTGGAATTTGGAGACTGGATGATATTACTCGACCAGCAGGATGCTTACTTCCACATCTCTATCCTGCGGTCACATCACAAGTACTTGCAGTTTGTGGCGGGTTCTACACACTACCAATTTTCAGTGCTACCATTTGGCTTGACCTCGGTGCCTCGAGTCTTCACGAAGATGATGGCAGAGGTGGTAACCCATCCCAAAAGATCGGGCATCAGAATATTCTCATATCTGGATGACTGGCAGATCAAAGCTGGTTGCCACAGGGGGTATTACGCCATCTGCAATCGTCAGCTCTCCTGCTGTTCAACATGGGCTTTTCGATCAACGAGTCCAAATCTCTCTTGCGGCTCTCCAAAAGACTCCAGTACATAAGGTCACTACTGGTCACCATCCTTCACCACGCCTTTCCTCCACTGCAAAGGATCAGAGACACCCAGGAAATGGGGCCATCTTTCCAGCAAGACGCGAGAGGTCCAGTTCTGAAAATCCTAAGGTTTCAAGGTCTGCAAGCTTCCTGCATTCTCCTAGTCATGCATGCATATGAGGGCCTTACAGTGCTGCCTCTGCAGGCAGTGGCTACAGTATGGGGGAAATCCGTTGGACCCCATTGTGATCTCCCTCCGCGCTGGGCAGAAGTGGAATGAGGCAAACCAGAGCTGCGAGACGGACTTCAGTCCCCCTCTTGCCATGACTACCTAGTGACTGATGCCTCCATCCTAGGGTGGGGAGCCCATCTGGAGGGTCTGAAGATCTGAGGCCACTTATCTCTGGAAAAACAGGTTGTTCATATTGACCTGTTGGAACTGTGGGCTATTTGGCTAGCACTCAAGGCTTTCCTTCCTTCCTTCCATCCAGGGTCGGTCCATCCAGACCCTGACAGGCAACACAACAGTGATGTGGTACGTCAACAAGCAAGTGGGGTAGGGTCTCACCTCTTTTGCTTGGAAGCATTGAGAATGTGGTGTTAGACACAGTACTTGGACAAAATATCGGAAAACAAATATTGTGTCAAGAATATTGAGGACAAAAATATTATGAAGGTAAGTTTCTATAGGTAAGTATAGATTTACTATTCTTAACTCCACATCTACGTACCTTGAAGTTATATATATAACCTTCGATATTTTGCTCCTTGATATTTTTGACACGATAGTCTGTCGACATGATATTTTTGTTTCCGATGTTCTGTCAGTGATCCCTTGGGCACACTGCCAAAAGATATGGCTCACCACCAATCACCTAGCAGGGTCTCTGAATGTCAGAGCCGACAGCCTGAGCCGCCATTATCTTGCCGATCACAAGTGGCGTCTTCTACTGGAGGTAGTTCAGGACATCTTCGCCCAGTAGGGCACTCAACTGGTGGACTTGTTCACCTCCTCAGAAAATGCTCTGTGCCAGCAGTTCCGCACCCTCCCGTATCCGTCGAGGTAACGCTTTTCAGTTGAGGTGGAACTTTCAACTGCATTACACGTTTCCCTCCATACGATTGATTCCTCGGGTTTTGATGAGCTTTCGCCAAGACTGGGCCCAAGTTCTTCTCATTGCCCTGGATTGGCCAAGGAGGGAGTGGGATGTGGACCTTCTGTGCTTCTCCATGTGTCCCCCACTGTGTCTACCATGTAGGCCAGACTTTCTCTCCCAGTTAGGGGGAATCAATCTCCACCCCATTCTACAAGGACTTGTCCTACATGTTTGGAGACCGAGCGGTGACAACTGAGTTCCTTTCAGCTGCCACCGGAGGTTGTGGATGTCATATTGTCAGCGCGTCGCCCCACCACCAAGCCTGCTTACTTGGGCAGATGGATCAACTTTGTTGCAAGGTGTGCAAACAATAATGTGGACCCCTTGCAGCCCAAACTGTCACAGGTCCTGCAATATGCACTTTCACTTGCTCACAGAGGTTGCATGGTAGACACTGTCAAGGGCTGCCTTGCCTACATTCCTATATCTGCCAGACCAGCCGTCCCTTTATAAGTCCCCCTTTGTCATGCATTTTTTGAAGGGATTGACGAACATGTGTCCTCCAACCCCATTTGTTGTACTCCAGAGGGACCTTAATCTAGTGTTGGTGTTTCTTATGGGAACTCCATTTGATCCATCTGAGCCCTTGTATGGTTGTTTCTTAAGGATGTTGATGTTCAAAACTGTGTTTTTGTGGCTTTCACGTCAGCCAGAAGGGTGAGTGAGTTACAAGCTCTCAGCTCCAGCCCTCCTTTAACCTCTTTCTATCCCTACAAATTGGTGTTGCAAACCAGGACTGCTTTCCTGCCAAAAGTGGTGACCCCCTTCCACCTAGGACAGTCTATCATTTCCAAACAGGGCCGGACTGGCCGTAGCGGGCACCGGGCGTTTCCCCGGTGGGCCGCCAGGGTCGGGCCGGTTTTGGACCCCTGGGGGGCCGTTTTTGTTATCGGGAGCCGGCAATATCGGCCACCTGTAACAAAATCGGCCGAAACCGGCCCTAGCAAACAGCTCCGCGCACCCCCTCCCCCTGGAGGGGGGGTCGGCTGAGCAGTTTGCCAGGGCCGGTTTCGGTTCCCAGTCTGGCCCTGCTTCCAAACCTTCTATCCTCCTCACCATCCCATTAAGGACAAGGAGCAGTTGCATCGGTTGGATCCTAGGCGGGCGGTCAACTACGATTTCAACCACAGCAAGGACAAACAGGATGATAAGCTCTTTGTTGGTTACTGTAAAGCTAAGAAGGGGAGAGCGGAACAAAAGAGGACCCTCTCCAGATGGATCATCTTATGTATCAAAACCTGCTACGCTTTGGTCAAGAAAAACCCCCGGAAGGACTCAGGGCTTATTCCACCAGTGCCAGATCCACAACTTGAAGATGCTACATGTGGTGGATTTTGCCATATCATTATTGCTAGATTCTAGTCTCTACAGTCCTATAAAAGAGAAGTCCTTTCATAAACTGTTTGCGTAGCGGGTGCCTTAAGCACTTTAACACTGTACGGAAACAAAGCTAAAGGAAGTAAGTGTCGAACCATTCCCATGTCCTTCTTCTTTTGAAACTGATCTTCTCACCTCACCAGCTATGTTTCAGTCACGGAGGTTGGATTAATTCTGTGTCCTGTGAAAACTAAATTTTAAAGAAATGCAAGATAATTTTTTCTGCATCTCACTTATTTAATATAAAATTCTATATTAAGCCACATTTCCTGTGCCTGACATGTTTAGGGGAATCCCATAGAGCAAATAATGTTCTCCTTGTGACATAGGAGGCACTAGGTTCCTGGAAATGGTTCTTTAAATTTATCAAATCATTGGGCAAAGAACATTCTCAAGGGTTCTCTCTGCTGCTTGAGAGGGGCATGATTTTAATTTTTCCTCAAACGAGCAACTTTGATACATCCATGTTGTAATCTCAGTGTTTATCCACGCAAGTGCTGGTTCCCTTAAATTGACTAATTATATATTTCACCTGAGGTACTTCTGAGATTACAATTTGGGAAATACTACAGCTAACTGTCTGAGAGCACGGTATTAGATCTTGACAGATATCTGCACTTAGAGGTGAAAATTAGTAGTAGGTCTCTTGTTCAGAGTGGCATCTCTTTCACTCAAGGAACATATTTGTGCTTTTTGAAAATCAATAGGTTTTGCAAAACTTGATTATGAGGGCATAGATGTACCACTTGGTTTCATTTGTGTATAAATTGATAGTTGAAGAGACTGCTGCAGTACCATTGGGTGGCATGATTGCATTTACAATATTGTCCTGTTGCTCCTTCTCCCTAACTTGTTGGGATTTACGTAAGCCACATGCTGGACTGAAAAAGTTTCACAAACAGAATGGTGTCACTGTGAGAACTGTTTAAGGCCAAGCATGAGTGTCTCTCAACCACCACAGCCCAGTTCTTGTGTTTTTCACCTACTGGGACTCAGAAAAACACGTACTCCTCAATATGGCATGGTTTCACGTTTTTCCATTCTAATTAATGTAAGTACAACTACTTATTCCTTCCAGACATGCACTTCAAGCAGTGCATGAGGTAGTGTTGAAAGTTGTGTAGCAGATCATCACAAATTGTCTAGTTTTGTGCCTGGAGAATGTCTGTTGACCTGTGCTGCAATCTGTCGTACATCTGTAAAAGGGGTTCAAGCCTGTGCATAGTCCCATAGTCTTCAAACAGGCAATTCCTTCGAGTGTCAATGTAACGATAGCCTCTTGGGCCCTTAAATTACCTGTTCATAGGGGCAACCACTGGATGTATGAATTTACGAGTTCCTCTTTCGAAACATTCCATACCATGCTGCATAGATAAAATATATATGAGAATGGAGTACAGGCATAAGAGGCATGGAAGTTCAAGTACACAAGTTCCTCCCATGAAAAAACAGGAAGGAGCACCAGCACACAGATTCACTCAAGACAGGAGGAAAGAATTATGCTCCAGAAGAATCCCAAATTATATCATCTTCCAGAAAGACCAGACAGGAGTCCGCAAATCATGGCATCCCTTTTCATGTATCAAGAGATTCTGCTGTCTCCCACAGATGATACCACTGTTGATGCAGACAGGCGCCCTTGTCGACCACAACAATAATTCTTGCCAATGTACACAATTCTTCAATTGAGAATTTTTTTTTTTTGATAAACACTTTTATTGTTTTGAAAAGCATAATACAAAGCAGCAATAGACACGGAAGACAATAAATCATTGACATTGACAGGAGCATAACTTCCCACGATTTCAACCCCAGAAGGTGTACACAGGCAGATTGCTTGAGCAAGGTACGTCGGTCACTCCACAGCACCCAGCCATTTTCCCCACACCCTACGGTACTTCTTAGGACATCCTCTTGCCGCATATAGGGTCTTTTCTTGGGTCGCACACCAGTCCACCCCCCTTCCCGAGGTCAGGTGGGTCTGGACATTTCCATGCCGCCGCTATGTCCCATTTAGCTACAATCATGGCTGTGTTAAAAAATAGTTTTTCGTTTCTGGACCCATCCAGCCCATCTGTAATCCCCAATAGAGAATGACGTGGATCATGGGGAATCGCCCAACCCAGGACCTCCGTGAGCTCCTCTTCAATAGCTGCTGTTTCCCATTTCCAAAAGATTAATGCCGACCACTTTGTAATGGAGATCCATCGATGCCTATTACCTGTGACCCCTTAAACTATAACAGTCATCCATGCACTTGTCAGCAGCAGACTCAACTACAGCAAAGCACTCTATGCTGGCACCACCCAAAAACTTCTAAAGAAACTGCAGAACTTCCAGAACGCCTCCATCAGACTCATCCTGAACATCCCCCGCCGTAGTCACATCACCAGTCACCTGAGAGACCTTCACTGGCTACCTATCAACAAAAGAATAACCTTCAAGCTCCTCACACACGCCTACAAAGCCCTCCACAACGGCAGACCTGCATACCTCAATCACTGCCTCTCCTTCTACACTCCCAGCAGACATCTCCGCTCCGCCCAACTGGTCATTGTTACCATCCCACGGATCCGCAAGACCACGGCTGTAGGAAGATTCTTCTCCTACCTCGCTGCGAAGACTTGGAACGCCTTGCCTCTACATCTCAGGCAATCACCGTCACTGCCTCAATTCAGGAAGGACCTCAAGACCTGACTCTTCAACTGAACCACAGCTCCACCCCTCCCTCAGCGCCTTGAGACCCTAACGGGTGAGTAGTCGCCCTATACAAGAATATTGATTGATTGATTAACCTTTTACCTTTTTCTCTATAAAATAATGCATTATGGTTCTTTCTGTTACTTGCTATGTTACGTAAGTTTGCATATTTGTGACATTTTATATCTTAAATTGTGGCTTTCCCACTTAGTGGTGCATCATTATTGATCGCGTATATGTATGAGCTGCATGGCAAACAAGTCTTCATTGCTGGTGTTGTGCTCTATATGTGTACCGTTCTCACCACATATTCTCATGGACATCGTGGAAACATTCATATCTCCTTTCAAACTTTTTTACTTTGTGCGAGCTGCTATAAAAGCCCATGTATTTAGCTAACAAGGGTATGGAAGCATCATTGTACAAGGTTTTGTTCTGAATGTTTTTCTCCTGATATGGGTGTGCAGATGATGAATTTTCGTGGACTGCAGAGGTTAGGGTGTTTGTTTCAGAAAAAAACAAAATAACAATATCCCTGAGATGTCGTCTTTTTCCCCCCCTGAGCATCAGGACCTGTCGGTTTTCCCTGCCCAGGTACGCCATGGCTCATATGGCAGTCACTAGCTGGGAAATCCACGGTGACCCAACTCCCTAGTGGTAGACCGACTGCTGAGCTAAGGTTTTCTGCTGTTAGGAAACCATCGATTCCCCTTCCTTCAGATGAATTTGATGTAGAGGGAGAACCAGACGTCTATGGCAGTTTCTCAAACCTGCCATGCTATAAATGACCCCCCTGAGACAGCGTACTCACTCTGGGGGGTTGACCTGGTGTGGTATGGTGGTCCATCTACAAATACCCTGCCAGGTCTCTGGTAGGTCTGTTTTATGTCTCCTTTTGGACTCTAGCTGTGATAGAGTCCTTACGATTCCCCGTCTTTTCTTTCACCTCCACATGGCTCACTGAGCCATGATGTCCAAGAGAGATCTTTTGCCTGTGTCCAAATCCAGCCAAGCATCACCTTAGCCACTTAACCAATAATTCACACAGTTGGGAACTGTCTAGGGCATACACAGGGGCACTTATACAGAGGGACAGCTGCATATTGTGCATGCATGGGTGCTTGGTACCAAGTGCCAAAAGCTCAGTTTTAACAGCGGTGAAAGTACATTCCTGTACCTCGACCACAGTGGCATGATAAACACAAATTGATTGTGGGAAAAGCTCATCATGAAGTTAACTGTATGCTTTTCTGTGGGTTGGAATCCCAGTTCACTTTTGTGTCGTGGTTTTTGGAGTGTTTTCAAACATTTTTTGTTCTTTGTGACACTCGGTTTATTGTCCTCTGCTTGTGATCAAGCCCACTGAGTTAACCACTCTTACGCTGCAGGTAGCCGCAAAACTAGGACTAAGAGCTGACATATGTTTTATGCTTTATACATTGTATTATTCTGTCCGACAACTAGGTTCCATTGGTAAGTGAGTGAAAAAAAGCCACATAGTAAATGAACTGAGACCTGAAGGTTACATAGAGTAGTGGGTAATACAGTAAATGCTAGAGAACTGTTGGAGTGGGGAGGGGGAGTTTGTCAGTCACAGAAGGTGCCAGGACTGTACTTTCATATTCTCACTATGGCTGTTCTACATTTCGTTTCTATAAATAAATACCTATTCTCTTTAAAGGATCTATCTCTGTATCTGTAACTGGACAGTGACCTTCACTACATTGCGTCATACCGTATCAAACTATGTTCTATGACACTACCCGTTTAAGAATCAATACACGAATAGGAATATTTGGCAGTCACTAAACAGACCAAAAGGTACAGTGTATACAACAGTTCCTCAACAGAGAACTCGCCAAAAGCAACACTAACTGCCCAGGGAAGCCTAGACAAGGCATAAAACCCCCTTAATATTCTTCATGTACATGCATATAACTCAGTAATAAACCTAGTATCTCTGGGGGCATACATGTGGTGCATCAAAAATTTGGACTGACTTCATCTCAAGGAATGTTAAGTATTGTCTCTTTTTATTATGTCTCACGTTAGCCAAGTTGTTCTGGTAAAACCTATACATACGTACATGGGCCTTTCAGTTAGCTCCGATCTTCCATTGGGCTATGCTAGTGTCATTCATATATTGCTTCCTTCCACCAGAGTTTATAGAATAGAACAATGAGTCAGCCCACTTCAGCCAATGGATCCCATCATGGTGAGTGACAGCATTTTCCCTCTGATCATCCCCACGTTATGTAGTACACTTCAGTGCCAGGGTTTGTAAGGCAAAGTTTCCTCTTATTAAAACTGGCAGTTCTACACACACTGCCACCCAGCCTGCTTGATTTTATTAATGTGCAAGGCATCCCAGCCATACTTTATTATTATTTTACAATTCCAAAATGGCCGTCTACCATCCTGGAATAGTAAACTAATAATAAAGTATACCAAAAGCCATTCCAAGATGGCTGCCATACGTTGCAGGAGTGTACATGCACGCATATGGGTTACCAAGTTTGAATGTTTTTTATACTCTATTAAAAATCATTCCAAGATGGTAGTACGTATATGTGCGTGCTTTCATACTCACATGTGACAATCTTTGCTTTTTGTCATACTTTACAAAAAGCATTATTAGATTGCCGTCTACGCTTGCACATGTATTCACATGTACAGATGGCCATCTTAGAATGTTTTTTTTTCACAAAGTATAACACAACCCAATACAGGATTGTCCCGACAGTTCTGTCGACAGGCTTGCATGTGAAGGCACAGTCATTTTATAATGCTTTTTGTTATACTTAGCATTACCTTGCCTTTCCAAGATGCCCAGTGTTGGTTTCTTGGACCGGTAAAGTAATATTAAACTGTAGCAAAGAAAATAAGCATTGTCAAAGCCAATAGCTCTGCAGCCAAATACACATTTATTTATTTTGCAGGTGCTTTTAAAAAAGAATATAAAACTCTTATTTAATAGGGTTTTCTACAATGGTGCTTTTAAAAAAGAATATAAAACTCTTATTTAATAGGGTTTTCTACAATGGCTCACTTCTCCTCCTCCCTTGTTCTTCTAAATCTGTTACATCAACCACTCATCATGTGGGCAGCTCTTTTTGTCCAAACCAACATCTCCACTTATCCTTGCCTGTGCAAATGTTTACCATTATTGACACAGGAACTAAAAACCTATCTGTGTCACGTTTCCTAAAACAGACCCTTGGCCCAGTGCACAATATGATCAGAACACATTAAGTCAGTGATAACCCTTGCTATTATTGAAACATACTGAAGCTTTTTACTCAAGGCTCTCAGGCAATGTAGTGTTGTTCAGACCTCATAATAATTAGGGGTGAGCTCAACTCGCATAATCATACTAAATAACTAAACATTCTGCAAGATTATGTGTAATTACCCGAGAAGAGTAAGTGCTATTTTCTTACAGCAAAAATGCCTCCTCGTGTCCAAAATAGATGGGAAGACAGATTTTGCGCTATGAAATAGTGCTAAATGCAACTAAATATCAATTCCAGCACAAGCAGCCGTTCGCGCTCGGTAAATGTGCTGTTAGGGTAGGATTTTACCCAGTTACTCCTGGCAATTAGCACTAGTTTCTTAGCTCAAAATAGCACGAACAACAGCATGAGCAGCTGCTCGCTAAATTCATTGTTTCTGTGCTAATTCCCCTTCCATCCCCAAAATCACTCCTAATTACATGAGCTGGCGTAATTGCGTAATTATTGGTAATTCCGCATCAATAACTCCGGCGTAATTAAAATTACTCCCAGGCATAATAATATTGTTGTCATCATCCTATAATCCCACCAGTTGGCTAATTCCTTTACTGACCAGTGTAACCCCAGTGTAACCCCCCTTTCCCGCTCCTCTGCAGCACTCTATTGCATCGAGCTACGTTCAGACTACGTAAATGCTCTCATGTATATTTAAATACTAGGGGGCATATTCTCAAGGACCTAGCGCCGAGTTAGCAGCACTTTATCGCAGCCAAAGTGGCGATAGATTTATCGCACCATTCACAAGCTGGTGCTAACAGCCGATAACGCCAGTTTTCCTGCTATAGCAGCCGCAAAAAACATCGCCACGGATGACACCGGCAACTAACGCTAATGAGATGCAGGGTAGGCGTTCCTGTGCAAAAAGCCGCGAAAACACCACTTCGCAATATTCTCTACGACCAGCCACATCGGCGATAAGATCACAAAACAGGCGATAAGGCGCGTTAGCAGCAGGGATTTAACACCTGCTCCTACCTGGTGTTAAGTCGGACGACAACCTGCACCACAAAAGGGAGCCCAGACCAGAGCCACACCTGAAGAACAACAGATGCCATGGAGCTACTGATCATGCAGCTCTGAGCCCCAAGAGGGCCACAACACCCACTGCCACCACACCCAGGCCCGCCACCCCACCCGGACCCCCCCCCCCAGACTACCACAGAGGCAGCGCAGACAAAGACAGCGGACCTTCAGAAAACGCACCAGCCTCACAGACTTAACACCAGAGGATGTAATTGCCCACTACAGGCTCAAAAGGACAACCATCCTCCGCATCCTGACCATCATTGCCCACAGGCTGACGGTACCAACACAGCGGACAAACAACATCCCTCTGCAGACAAAGCTGCTGGCTGTGCTGCACCTGTTGGCCTCTGGTACCTTCCAACCAACAACTGCCAGAGTCGGAGGAGTCTCACAGCCAGCCCTATCCAAGTTCCTCACACCCAGCTTGGTACCCCAGCACCTTCACTTCCCACACACTGCGCAGGAACAGCTGGAGACCAAGCAAGGCTTCTACGCCATAGCTACCTTCCCACACGTGTTGGGGGCAATCGACTGCACACATGTACTCCTCATGCCCCCTGCCACCACTGCACACAATTACCGCAACAGGAAGCACACGCATTCCATCAATGTGCAGGCAATAGTGGACCACCTGGGACTCTTCACCAATGTCGTCGCCAACTACCCAGGCAGTGTGCATGATTCCTTCAACTTCCGACAGTCCATCATCAACCAGCGCTTTCAGGATGGCACGTATGGGAATGCATTGCTCGTTATTAAGTACCAAATGAACACACCACACACCTCAACTACACAGTCATGCAACTCACGACTCTGGGAATGCACACGTTACAAACTCACATACAACATGCCCACCTACCAGACACGACAGCACAACTTACTGAGGTAACCTGGGCTAGCCATGTACACAAGCCATCAACCGCATGGCCCTCAGCCACACAATAGCAGAATGTGGGGAGAGGTGGGAACCAGGCATGTGCGAAGGAGGCAAGTGACCCATGAATGAGAATGTACACAATGCCAAGTGTGGCGTGGATGTGCTGGCCAGACTGCAGTATGCAGACCACAGACATGTCCATGTCGACATATACTGCGTTTGGAGTGTAGTGGACAGTGGACGCAACCATGTCACCTCAGGCAGTGGGGAAGACCTGGGACATGTAGCTGTGTTGTACCCCCCTGTAAGCGTAAGCGGAGTGGGCTGGCATACGACAGTCCAGCGTAGGGGTGTGGATGATCAGCCCGGGGCTCTGGGCGTTGCTATGTGTTGGCCTTGCCAAGGAAGTAACTAATGCGTGTGTCTCCGTTGTAGTGTCGGCGCCACCCGTCCCGCAATGGACAATGTTGCGATGTAGCATGCCCCTGGAGTGCGGGCCCGGCCGAAGGGATAAATAAAGGAGCGCAAGCCCGCTCGGGGTCCGGGATCATACATGCCAACTGTTGTGTGTGTCGCTATTACCGCAGCATAGGCCATAGGACTACCCTCAACCGCATCGCGAGTTCAGCCAGCCATGAACTCTACATCTGTGTCCGCCCTATCCTTACCGTAGGCCTTCACACACGTGGCCGCCCACCGTCAGCGCACAACATCACAGTGTCGTTGTCAGGCTTGTGGACATGCGCAGACAGGCATGACAATGGTGTGCCGTAGTAGTGCAAGTGATGCAACCGCGTTGCGCACACTAGTGAATAGGCTCAGGGGAGGGAGGAGCAGCAGTGAGGCTACGTAACACATTGATGCCGCTCATTTGCTACAAGCAGTACCTGTCAAACAGGAATCACTGAGTCACACATATCACACACCAATGAACTAGTGAGCCTGCCAACACATTATGCAGAACCAACTTTTGACTCATGTCTCTCTGCACTGTCACAGGTGATCAAGGATATGCACTCTGCCCTTGGATGATGACACCCCTCCGAGCCCCCAACACACAGGCCCAGAGGCAGTACAATGCGGCCCACAAACGCACCAGGGGCATCGTGGAACGCACATTTGGCGTGTTGAAGTCACGTTTCAGGTGCCTGGACATCAGAGGTGGAAGGCTCCTGTACAGCCCAGGCATCGTGTGCAAGATGATCGTTGCATGTTGTGTGTTGCACAACATATGTGTACGACCAGCCGGGACATCGGGAGACCGCAGTAGGTTGTATAACGGGAATCCTCACGGAACCAAATTGGTTTACCAGATGAGACCCCTCCTATGCCCTGATTAGCTGCCTAGATTTCTTCTTCATAGTTTTTTATCGGTGTCAGTAAGTATACCGACACCTAGTCCACACACCTTAGCGCGTGTGTTGGTACTTCACCTTTCACGTGGCCTTCACTTTGCCACTCACGTTTTTATTCTCGGTCCTGAAGAAAGCCCATTCGAATTTTTTAACAGGCTGAAACATGTAGACCACATCACCCTAACAACTACAGATTATTATCTCTTGTTAGTTGGCATCACATAGTTTTTAACCATACCCTGAGCCGCCACTATTAAATTTACCTGGCAAGGATTCTCAGAGGTATTTTTAACATTCACATCACACATTCACACCACACCTGCTCCGCTGTAATCAGGCGTCGTAGCACAACCTGGCGGCATTATGCCACCCGGTTGGGACCCCTATGATGAAGCATGACACCAACCAGGTTGGTGTGTGAGGGGTCTTTTAAATATACCTAATGGGTCCCTGGACTTACCACACTTAGTGATTGATAGATTCATACTACAACAGGGTCCGTCCACATTGTTTTTTGCTACGCACCAATGCCCCATGGCTACAAATGCCAGATGCACCGGACGACGATGAGGAAGATGAGGCAGGTGGACCACACCCCACTGCAGCAGCAGCAGGAATAGCCCGTAGGAACACCATCATTGACAATTTCTTCACATGAGCACGTCACATTGTCAGAGTCCTTAGCAATCATGGGACAGTACAAAATGACCACAGGCACAGCATGTGCAAATAAATTCATTACAACACACATTCCCTGTGTGCATGTTACTACTCTGTACAAGCACATCACTCTGACAAGTGTAAGTGCAACATGTAGTGCTAACAATCTCAAAAATTGGAAATAGATGGTGGGTGTGTCACCTCTGTACAGAGAGGTTGTTTAGGGTGTCACGTATTCGAAATGCCATTTCTGTGTGTCATAGATAGTACGGAATCCCACTCATCAGCGTTTCACATGTGTCCAAAATCATTACATGTAGGCTGTCATTTGTGACCTACAATTGACAACAGGGCTTCTTTGGGGTCAAATATGTACCACCATGATGCAGGGATGCACCCTGTGACTCAAGTCCCACAACATGAGCTACATGGACGTAAGGGGGAATCACTGCCCCTACATTCGTCCATGCTTTCATACTTGATTAATCAGGGACATGACACATCTGTGTGTATTAGAATGTGTTATTCACGTTCAGTGGGGTGTTGAAGCTGTCTTAGTACTGGGCCATGCAGACAACACTTTACAATGTTGCCCCGTGGAGGGCCAGCCAGAGTCCTTTAGGGATTGACAAGTTACTCGGTAGGGGAAGAGTCCAGTCCGCAGGCTGATTGCTGTGTCATTGTTGAGCATGCAAAATATGGCTGTCCATGTCGAGGTCCAAGGTTGATGTGGCAGAGTGTGTCGGGGGACAGTGGAAGGTGTTGTTCCAGGTCATGATGCAGAGGGCAGACCCAAGCAGAAACAAGCCATATTGCGGAGATGAATGCTACTGCTTCCTCCTTACCACTAAGGCAGATTCATCCTCATCTTCGTCCTCTGACGTTTCATGTGCCTCACATGTGGGTTGTGGTGTTTGGTCTGCAGCACTGTGTGACACTGACACATCAGGGGCCGGAGATGTGGATGTAGAAGTAGCAGCAGCATTCATCTGCGCAATGTCTTGTGGCATCACTCCCATGATGAGGATCTGCAGGGCATGGAAGATCCCATCTACAGCTTTCTCATGTGCAGCCGTGGTAGCCATTCTTTGCGCCTGCATCCGCTCCATGTTCTCCATGACCCTCCTAATGTTTCCCAAATCACGGATGACATCGCTGTAGCCACTCTGACTAGATAGTTGTTGTTGTCTCCGAGTCATGACTCCAGCGACGCCAGCCATGGATTGTTGGAGGGCATGGGGCGGACTGTGGGTGTCCGTTAGGGAGTGTAAGTGGTCCCTGATGGGACTTAGACACCCACGTATGGCATCTAGTTTGGCTGCCATGAGGTCGAAGCCCACCCGCACCTGTTCAGCCAGCTCCTTCTGGCAGTCTAACACACGGCGTTGGAACGCCATGTGTTCTTCGGTGAGGTGCTGGGAGCCAGACGTGGTGGTGGGTGCTTCCTGCTGTGTGGCCTGTGCAAGGGGTGGGATCACCTTGATGGTGCTGGGCTGTCCTGCTACTGGAGGTGGGGTGCGGAGGTTGTCCATGAACCGTTGGAGTTCGTCAAAGTCGATTTCCTGGAGGTCGTCTCCATCATCGCTGACGTGATGTGGGGTCTGCTCTGCAGGGGGTGTTGATTGTCCCTCTGCAATGTAAAGGGGAGATGCAGTTTCACAGTGTGTTCCATGTATGTTGATGCATTGGCGGAGCTTACATACAGACTGCATGACAATGTACATTGTGACAGTTTGTGAGGAGATGCCTATTTGATGCGGGACAGTGGACATTTGTACTACATCATGGATCTGAGGTTGTACTCATACATTGTCATCTCACAGTTTCCTGCTATGCCAGATGTGATTGGCCATTTTGTACACACATGCGGCACCAGTTGTGTCCTGTGTTCTGTTGTGAAGGTGTTGCAGTTTGGTTCACATTGTTGTCAATGTTGAGGTGCTCTTATTCTTATGTGTGTGTGCTGCATTGTGGGTGAGTCGCCCCTGCAGCTCTGATTTGGCTGCCCCTTATCCCTTTCAGGCGGTGTGCCTTTGACTTCTGTGCTTCTACAGTGCTGAGATGTGGTGGACTTGGGTAAATTGGGCTCTTGGTCGAGTTGTGACTCTTGGGCATGGTTTGTCCGCAGATGTGTTGTTGACGTCAGGGGTTGTTTGTGCACGTGGATGTGTCAGAGTGTGACCTGCTCCTTTCCGGATGTGGTCCACACTCAGTCACCTCAGTGTCGTGGCGTGCACCATGTCATGATAATTGGACTGCAGCCATGCTAATGGTCATGCAGTGTCACTTGCATTGTCAGTGTGGCACACGGACCCGCAGCTTTGCTGGGTTCAGCACATGTGTATGGGTTTGTTGTGAGATTAGTGATGTGTGGGGAGGGCCCCCTCCGGGCACATTGTCGATGGGGGCCTACTTGCTGTTTCTATGTGTGCTGCAGTATGCCAAGGAGATCAGGGACATGATCCAGAGTCATTGTGGGTGTGCGGTGTGCTCTACTTAATTGTGCATATGTGGCATTGTGCCCATCTCCCCCCATCCCCCCAGTCCCTGGTAGGTACTCACCCTGTTGATGTTGGGTCAGGTCATGTTGAGCAGTGTCCGGATCCACTACTCCTGGCACCGTATCCCGACTGATGACTGTGGCCACCATTTTCTCCATGTGTGTGCCGCTGGACCCCCACCTCCAATCTGCGTTGCTGCTTTCATGTTGGCATCGAGTTTCTTCTTGGTTTTGCCCTTCACATCATTCCAGCGCCTCTTGACCTCTTCCATTGTCCTCCTCAACTCTGCAACTGCATTCACATGGTCCAAGATAGTCTGCCATGTTTGCGTCTTTGTTGCCAATGACACGTTGGAGGTGACAAACAGTTGTTGGTAGTGTTCTATCACCTCCGTAACGATGATCCTGTTTTCCTGCGGACTGAACTGCGTCTTCCTCTTCCTCTTCTCCTTGGCCTTCCCTGACCCCGAGGTTCCTTGCTGGTCGTCTGTGGGGCTTGTGGGGTTCGCGTTGTCCTCTGCACTCGGTCCGGGTGCATCCATGGTGCTACGCAGTTTCACTTTTTTTGTCTTTTTTTTCTTTCTGCTTTTATGGTGCATTTTCCCGCATGACGCGTGGGAATTGCAGGCCTGTCGCTGGTTAGCGCTGATTTTTGTATCGCGGTTGGAGGCATCGCAACTTTTTTCGCGTTCGTGTTTTGCGTTTTGTGGCCGTCACGGTAATTTTATCGCGGTCATTTGTCGCGTTGGCGTGAGACTATCGCATGGTACCGCTGTGTTGAGAATTCAACGTTAACACAGCGTTATTTTCCCGCGATAGACTGCGATGTGCAAAGTTGCGTTCAGCTAATTTTGCGATAATTATCACACGTTCTTGAGAATATCCCCCTAGAAGTATGAATAAATAACTGCCACGTTGCCCAAGTGAGAGATCATGATTTTCTGGTTGGCAATAAAAATATACTGGTAAGAGCAGCCCAGGTACACAAACAATCCAGAATTTCAAGAATGTACTGTAGAAAATGGTAGTTTGAAAAACAGACAGTGTGCTGACATGGCTATGGTTATGGTATTGTGAAGGGCTAGGTAAAGGGATGGGTTTAATGTAACGGTTTGGGTGAAGGGTTAGGTTTAAGAGTTAGGATTAAGATTGATGGGATTATTGCAACGGTTAGTAAGGATAATAATAATAATAATAATAATAATAAATGAGCTTGTATAGCGCCTGGTTACACTAACTAGTGTGTCCCCGCGCTGCCGGCTACTCGGACTGCTCTGTGCGAGAAGTAAGGTGGAGAATCTACAGTTGGAAGATTAAAAGAACACTGATAAAATACTCCTCAGTTATTACCGCCACAGACGGGTCGAAGCAGACACTGCCACTGTCTACCTTTCACCGCTCAGGATGAGGATGAGATTAAATTAAGGATTGCAGTTAAGAGTTAGGGTAACATAGTTAGTGTTATGGTAAGGGATTGGATTAGAGTGAAGGAAAACATTAGGGTAAGGATTAGGATTATGTTTATTGGAGGATTAGGGTTCAAGTTAGAGAAGGCTCAATGGCTAGAGCTTGATTGGGGTGGTCCCCATTTGTTTCTAATCCTGCTCTTTCTACTATTGCTCCGACTCCTAGCTATTTTGTACTCACGTTATATGCTTCGGAAATAAGTTGGATGACATTACTTGAATCCTCCTTTAACTCTCCGACCACAGATTTGGGGATCATTTGACTCAGCTCCTAAAAATAGAGAAACGTAGTTTAATGTACACGCAAACACACACACATCAGCCAAATCGTGTGTAGTGTTCATCCTTAAAATATCTCTTAGGTGAAGCTCGCTTATGTTGTCTTCTCCTCCCCCAGGGCAAGTTTCAACATAGGATGTCATATGTTATAGAGCACACTGTCTTCTTGCACCTGAGCTGAAGACATTTGGGCAGTCTTCACCATGCTGTCCTGAGGAAGAGAAATCTCTACAGGAGCATTTTCATAAAACAATGATTAGGTCTGTTAAATTACTTTTCATGACTTTTTAACAAAATTGATGGGTGGGGAGATGTTACACGAATTGTACACTTGCACCAGCAAAGGTTCAGGCATTGTTCAATGTGAATCCTACCTGGCATCGAATAAATTTATCCAAAGTCCTGGTGCCAGTGATGTGTGACCTGCCCACTTGTTACACCTTTTCATATTCAATTACCTGTTAAATGTGAAGCAGACTTGGGGAGAGAATTTGTGTAGCTCTAAAAACCCTGTTATCTCATAACATATCAGTTGAAACACATCAGATGTCTTCGTTTGACGAAATAATTCTGGTGCTTTTATGAAACTGAATTGCATTGATATCCCAGCAGTTGTCTCTCTCTAATCGGTAACGTGGCCAAATATTAATTACCTCCTTTTTCGTTATTCTTTGTCACTGTACGTACTAACGAAGCATATCTTTACTTCCTGACAACAATCCTGCTAGTGAACCAAGAGGAAGGCTGTCTTTTGCCCTCCATGCACGTTCTTTTTTTTTTATTATATTTATTGAGTTTTGATACATAACAATCTTGGTGCACGGTGTAACATCATAACCAGTGCATGTAAAGCATATGACGATCAGTGGATTACAGAAAAACAAAGTACATACAGGTCATTTGCCAATAAATGTAACACTATGGTGAAATACCTGTGTATTGAACTAATTCTAGATACACAGTCCCTCCCATCTGCACAAGTGTGTTGTATTGGGAACGGAGGGTCTGGTGCCACGTGATATATAAGATTTAGCAGCTGAAGATGGATAGCAACACGCAAGTTAATGGACAGGAGTAGGGTTATTGCTATCTAGCGTGGTGTCACCAATACCATTCGTGTCAGTACCTCTAGTGGACAGATATGTCGTGTAGAGCCCCCAGAAGTTCTTGGGTCGACTCCGGGAGGAAGTAATTCGCTGAAGTTTTCAGTTTGCGTACTGCAGTACAGCATGTCGTGCGACCACTGTGCCATAGTGGGTGTAGGGCCTCTAGACCAGCTAATCGCCACCCTGCGCTTCGCCATGAGCAGTCCCATGTCAACCAGTCTCCGTATAGCCTTGGGTGTCTGCTTGGAATATCCCAAAAGGGCCAGTGCGGGGTCCGGGGATAGTGTTGAGTCAGTTATTTTCCCCAATTCGCTGAAGACAGATTCCCAAAATTTATGTACCCCCGGGCAGGACCAGGCTAGATGTAAGAAGTCTGCAGTCTGCACATTGCACCTTTCACAAGCCGGGCTATCCCTCAACCCATATCTGTGTAACCTCTCTGGCGTATAGTATACCCTGTTTAAATACTTAAAATGGATCAGCCTATGTCTGCCGTTTAAAGAAATACGTCGAGTACTAGCACAGCAGTAGGTCCACATGGGGTCATCTATAATCTGCTGTAGATCCCGCTGCCAGGCCAGCCTGGCTTTGGTGTAATGATTTTCCCTATGGGACATTGACAGCTTGTCAAATGTTAGAGACAATCTTGCGGGGAGACTTAGCTTTGATGGTGTAGGTCAATTCCATCAACTCTGGAGGTTCTTGGAGGTCTTCTCCTAGTATGTAATGTAGTGCATGTCGCGTTCTGTGGAACTGGAACTGCTGTAGCAGAATGTTAGTGGCAGCCTGGGTCTCTAGCTCCTCCCATTTTTTAACTACACCGTTGTGGAATAGGTCCCCAGCAGTCAGGATGTTCAATGAGCTCAACGCGCGTATAACCCCTCTATCTCTGCATGGGGGGAGCCAACGAGTCCATTCAATAGGCATGGCCGGGGAGTACAGGAGAGCTCCTGCTTGTAATTGGAGTAGGTGGTGCCAAGCGTGACGGGTCGTATTAATGGAATCAAGTATCCCTGTTCTGCGATCTGTGGTTTCGAAAATCATGGCCGGCAGTGGCAGCGGGTCAGCGATACTCGTTTCTATGCGGTGATGCGGGACGTCTGGCGAGCCATGCATCCAGTAGTAAGCTTGAGCGCTTTGCGCCGCTCTATAATATAAATTTAAATCTGGCGCGCCTAACCCCCCCATATGGTATGGTAAAGTAAGTATCTGCCATTTAACCCGCGCTTGTTTGCCCGCCCAGGCCAGTTTTATCAGCAATGTAGTGACTCTATGGAAAAAGAAGCTAGGTAAAACCATGGGGATATTTGTGAAAAGGAACAGAAACCGGGGTAACACCACCATTTTCATGATAGATATCCTGCCTAGCAAAGATAGGGGTAACTTGATCCAAGTTTCGACCTCATCTTCCAATCTGCTGACAGCTGTACCATAATTTTCCCTAAATATCGTCTCCGAATCAGAATGTATCTGGATACCCAAATATCGTATCGCCTCCGTAGACCACTGTAGTGGGTAGTCCGGTTCAAAGGGTGTCGTGGCCGGTGTGAGTGGGAAAACTATGGACTTAGGCCAGTTAACCCGTAGTCCCGACAGCGCCCCAAAGTGCACCACCTCCCTTAAGACTGAAGAAAGGTTATTTTCTGGATCGTGGACGTAAAGTAATGTGTCGTCCGCATAGGTGGACACTATGAGCTCATATTTCGGAAATCGGACGCCTTTGTGGCTGTGGTACTCTCTCAGCGCACACGCCAGGGGCTCGGCCACCAATGCATATAATAAGTGAGACAGCGGGCATCCCTGTCTCGTCCCTCTGGTAATGGCAATGGGATCCGTCACCAAATTTCCTATCTTTATTCTAGCGGAGGGGGAGTTGTATAGCACCCCTATCAATTGAAGGAAGACTGGTCCTAATCCCATTCTAGTCAACACATGGCGCATAAAGGGCCATTCGACGGAGTCGAAGGCCTTCTTCATGTCGAGGAAGACCGCGACCGCCTTAGTGTCCTGCCTGATATGCTGTATGGCCCCAAAGACCGTGCGGAGATTGTAGGTGAGGTTCCTGTCTGGGATAAACCCAGCCTGTTCAGGGGCAACTAGTATCGGAGCCAGGGGGACCAATCGATTAGCTAGAATCTTAGCGAATAGTTTGGTGTCAACATTGAGCAGAGAGAGTGGGCGATAAGACCTGCACTCCTCCAACGGCTTACCCGGCTTGGGTATGGCGACTATAATCGCCTTTCTCATCGTAGGCGGCATAGTGCCCGAAACACACATGTCGTCAAAAAGCTCGGATAAGTAGGGAGGAAATTATTGAGAAATGCCTTATAGAAGGCTACCGTGAGGCCGTCCACTCCTGGGGCACTCGAGGCTTTCATACTCGACAGGGCCAATTGGATTTTGTCTTTTTCTATAGGCCTCATGAGAAACTCTCGATGTGTATTGGTGAGGAATGGTAATTTAATATGTGCGAGGTAGTCTAAGATTTCACCCTCCGTACCGGTAGAGCGAGATGTGTATAGCTCAGCATAGAATTGTTTAAACCTTTCCGCAATATCCGTCTCCTCAGTTAGCGTTTCGCCTTCCGCCGATTTGAGTTCAGTGACCTGTGTTTTACCGCGCTTTTTCTTCAGTAGTTGGGCTAAAACGGAGCCCGGCCGTTCACCCTCGCCATAAACCCGCGCCGTGGGGTATTTGCCTAAGTGTTTAACTTCGCTATCGGCCGCGTCTTGATATTCTCCCAGCAATACTTTAATTTCCCGCGATATTGCTTCGTCAGCACACGCTAGTTGGCGTTTTTCTAAGTCTCCCAGTTTCTTTTCCAAATCAACCAGACGCTGTCGGATAGAGCGAAGAACTCCCGAGTGTTTGGCTATAGAGACGCCACAAATATAGACCTTGAAGGCCTCCCAGACAACCTGAAAGCTATCCACTGACCCCACGTTAATAGTGAAGAAAGATTCTATAGCTTCAGCCAGGTCTTCCCTAAAGGCCGAATCCAGCAGCGAATAGGGGGGGAACCTCCAAGTGAATGGCGGAATGGTCTTCCTAGGCGTGGTGAGTACTAGCAAGAGGGGGGAATGGTCCGACAGAGAGCGAGGGAGAACCGAACACTCTCCAGTGTGATCGTTGAGAAGCGAGGAAGCCAACCAGTAGTCAATGCGGGTATGTAGACCATGGTAAGCTGAGTAGTGAGTGTATCCTCCCCTGTCCGGATACTGCATACGCCAGACATCGCAAAGATCCAGTCTAACCATAGCACCCTCCAGCACTCTAGCTGCGGCAGAGGGGCGTCTCACGGGGCCCCCCGACCGATCTAAGGTTGGATTTCTAACCAGATTAAAATCACCACCCCAAAGGAATTGTCCCTCCGTGTAGTTGCTGGCAGTGGTAGCAAGTGCATTATAAAATTCCGGGCAATCGTAGTTAGGGCCGTAAATATTCACTAGTACGAAATCCATGCCTTTCCCGTGACATCTGGAAATCACATACCGGCCGTCCCTGTCTGTATCAAGTGGTACCAAGGAGTATGGAGATCTAGGGTTAACCCAAGTCAACACCCCCCGCGCGTGGGTAGTAAAACCTGAGACGTGTATATTACCTAGCAATCCTCTGCTGCGGAGTAGTGGGCTATTAAGTGGGAGGTGTGTCTCCTGCAATAAAGCTATGTCGATATTATGTCTGTGCAAATAGTTCAATAACTTGCGAAGCTTCCTATAATCATTAAGCCCCCTAACATTCCATGTGAGCGCTCGGAGGGTATCTAGTGTCGCAGAACTGTTAACATTGCTGGGTCCCACCATCAGAAGTGTTGAGGCTTAATCTACAAACTGACCTGTGCAGCGAACAATTATCTTGTACACCCTGTGCAAACTGATAAAAAACATCAACTATCAAAAACAACATTGCAATTCTCACAGCCCGCCCTCCCCCCACCCACGTCAGACCATCCCCAACTTGGCCGCGGTACATCCCCTGAAACTACTGATCAACCCCCTCCCCCCCCCCACCAAAACAAAATACCCTCCCTAGTGTGTTTCACTCGTGGGCGGATGTTGCTCGTCCAAAAAGGAGTACTATCCGGACTTGGTAGGGCCTTACCCCAATCACCGTCAGTGGCTAAGTGTGTAACTACATGACTCGCAGTATCTCCGACCCCAGCAGTAGTAGGAGACTTAGTGCTGTAATTCTAGTTACAGTTCCGGAATATGGTGGCTCAGGCATGGATACCAGCTATTCGCAATAGTCCTGGAGTAGTCCCACTGAGTTATAATCGATCACGTGCTTCTGAGCCTATGCCCCAACCAACCCTCAGCAACGCCCCCAAGGCCAACCCCAACGCTGACATGTAATGTTGGTTTTTAGCTGAACCTAGGCCGACTCCCCTCAACACTAATTGACAAGAGGTATTCCCAGTCTGCAGCGGCCGGCCCGCAGGGGCCTCACAAGAAAACTATCACACCCAAAACACTGCCCCAAGACCATACTTATCGCCTGAAGGTGCCACTCAGCATTTAGTCCTATTCTTCTAGTGTCCTCCCGCCGCTTCATCAAGCAATTGCCGCTCCGGACTGTGGCGATGTTCTTTGGACCAGTCCTTCAGAGCCCTCTGCAGGGTCTTTGGTTCGGTAAAGATATGGGAGCGGCCTTGTCTGTTGACCCGGAGTCTTGCAGGATACAACATGGCATAGTCGATGCCCAGGTCACGGAGCTGTTTCTTCATAGGTACGAACTGTCGGCGCGCTTCCTGCACCCGAATTGTGAAGTCCGGAAACAGTGAGATCGTGGAACCCTCATAAGTCAAAGGTTGTTTTTCTCTTGCCAATTTCAACGCAGCATCCCTGTCTCGATAGTTGAGCAGTTTTGCGATGATCGGCCTAGGGGCCGCCCCCGGAGACGGGCGTGGTCCCAGGGAGCAATGGGCCCTTTCCACCACAAACATAGTGGAAAAAGTTCCTTCTCCTAGCAAGGTAACAAGTAGTTTCTCAATGAATTGTTCCATGTTGCCAGTTGGGGTAGTTTCCGGCAGGCCAGTAATTCTAAGATTGCAGCGTCGGGAGGCCGCCTCTAAGTCCTCCGTTTTGTCTTGTAAGACCTTCAGGACTCTGCCAAGTTGTTTATGTGCAGTATCCAGGGTGGTGTGCGCCTCCTCCACTTCCGTTATCCTACGTTCTGACATGTCCAGCCTTTCAGCATGCTTATCAAGACGCTCAGCCATTCTGTCCATTCTGTAGGATAAAGCATCCATCTTAGTGCCCAGTGATGAAATACCACTCTGCAGGCTTTTCTCCATGGCCACCAGCTTACTCCGGATATCAGGGTTCGAGTCTTCAGCCGGCTGCTCTTGCACTCTGGCAGCGTCTTAAGTGGAAGTGTCCCGGGACTTTGACCTGTTCTGCTCAAACGAAAGCTTCGGTTGCGCTTTGTCAACTCTGCCCATCCTTGCAGCAAATAGCTCCCAACGTGCGGGACGCCGAACCTCCGCCTTCCGGGTGGTCTGTAACACTGTATGTCGAGTCGGCAGCCGAGTCTCGGAGCCTCCACCATGCCGCATGGCCAGCACCTGGCCAGGCAGGGAGAAACAGTGTGCGGGACAATGCAGATCACCCACTCTTCAATACGTGCACAAGTCTTGGGCTCCAGACCCCAGGGCACAGGCCCGCACACCAGAGCTTTGACGCTGAAGCCCTGCGCACAGGCGGCCTCAGCAGTATTATTGGGGCATGTAACAATGGCCGCCTCAGCCCCGCCAGCCGCTACCTTTTGCCACACGGGCCATATCAGTGTCCCAGCACTCTGCACAATTCGCCCCGCCGCAGGCGTCAGGAGGGCCACGAAGAAGCATCAAGTCACGGATCAGCAAGTAGGGCCGCCACAGCAGAAGGGAACCCGCCGGTTCAGACGTCGTCTTCCAGGGCCAAAGATACGGGCAGGGGCACCGCAGTCCCAGGACCCCCTCGAGCGCCCAGGCGTGCTACAGCACCAGTCCCACAGCGTCTCGCCCACAGGCGCCACACCTGACACGTCGCCAGCTCCTGCGGTACGGCCCTCAGGGGAGCAGCGATCGCCACCCGTATATACCGCTCACCACCTTGGCCGCGGCGCGCCTGCGACTCGCGGTCTCAAAATGGCGGACCTGGAGGGTAAAGCTCTCCCAAGCTCTCCAGGCCCTTAAAGCACGTCCGCAGTGTGCGCGGCAGGCAGTTACCCCGCAGCGCCAGCCTCAGCAACAGGGGCAAACAGGGTCGATATGGCAGCGGGGGCACTATTTCTCGGGTCGCTGCTCCCAGTCGCCGCAGGTCTTCGGGACAGCTCCAAGCCTTGTGACCTCAACCGCAGCTGTGCAGCGCGGCGCCGGGGAACGAGCCAGCACTCCGGGGATGCAGCCGCTACAGGATCCGCGCTGCTGCTGTGGGCACATTAGAAATCCCGCCCGCAGAGCGCGATGCTCGCGTTCCGGGTCCTTGGGTGGCAGAGCGTCCGGGCAAGTACCCCTTCGCAGCACCACTTTAGCCCGGGGATCGGGGCCTGGCGGGGCGACGTAACTTCGTGAGTTCAGGTCGCATCGGCGTCGGAGTTGGATCCTTTTCCTCCGACAGTCCTCCGGTGGCCAGACTGCGCCTCGTATTGCGTCTCAAATCATGTAGTTTCCGGATAATTTGAGGATAGAGTGACGGTGTCTCGGAGCTCGCAGCTCAAGCGGCCATCTTGGTCGCGAGCAAGCTCCGCCCCCCCCCTCTATGCATGTTCTAGGGTGTTTCTATAGACAGAATAACATTTTAGTCTTGCTTTTTGTGCAGCGCTCACCCGAACTGATGTATTTCAAGGTGCTCTAATGTGGAGATGAAGCAAAAGGAGCCACTCCGAAAAAAGTTATTGTCTATGATCACTCATTATAGTCAAGTGGAAGCTGGGATTGATGCAAGGTTTTAGTGCAATTCAGCCACTATGTGGTTATCTCATTGTCTCTTATTTTAGATCAAAGCTTAATGCTTTATGTTTAGTTCTTTGAGATGCCAAGTCAGAGAACTGTGTTAAAATCAGGCTCTGCATGTTTCATAAGCATTGGCAGTAGTTGCAATGTTGGGGTAGGTGTTGTTTCATTGCAGAAGCTAAAATGAAAAGCAAAGCACTCACCCTTGGTCAATGCATTGAGACCATTTGCTTCACTTAGCTAAACGTCTTTATTCATTGTCATCCTTTCTTCAATTATTTAATCCACCCACTCCTTACCCATCCAACTATTCATTCATAGAGCTAGGCAGCCCTGTCTCCAATCTCCACCCATCCATTCAATGATTAGACAAGGTTTGATTCTGAAAAAAAAGCACTTTATTTCCAATTTTTTTCCACCCTCTTGCAGTAGTCAGGCTTGCTCACTGCGCTTTCTCGCTACATGAAGTATGGGGGTTGGTCTGACAAAATTATCCACGGCTGCTTTGACTTTCCAGTCCGGCCCTGGGTGCTAGACAAGTAGGTCTAGATGATGTCTGAAGCAGAGGAAACCTTTAAGTAGAGCTGTATATCACTGGCATTTTGGTGAATCTTGATGCTGTTATCTGTAAGTAGAGCACTAAGAGGCTCCATGTATAGGAAACAGTATGGAATCCTGGGGAACTACACATGTAATAGGGATATTTTGTGAACTGGACGAGCCCATGTGAACCAACTGGTGTCAAATAGATAGGTAGAAGGAGAACCAGCGAAGGACATTGCCAGTGAATCCCATTCTAGACTCCAGGATGTGTCACCTTTATCTTTTACCACATGTTTTTCTCATCCCAAGGGTGACGGCTTAACTCCAGAAGGAGATTGGGGGCGAATGGGGGTGAAATTATTTTAATAGTGCCAATTTGATCAAGGGATCATAGTTTCAGCCACTGAAGCCCTTGTCTCAATCTTAACTATGGCTATTGGAAGTGGTCCTATCTTGGCTGAGAATTCATGACATTCATCCTCTAATACTGGCCAGGCTTTTGCTGTCTCTATGGAGGTTAAAGAGATAGGACTGGAGAGGACGGGGTTGGCCTAGCAAGTGGTAGAATCACCCCAAATCAATATAGTTTTACTAGCATTCACCTATCCTACAAGTATTACTTGTGTCGTGGGGCAGAATGGGGGAGTAGCTTATGATCTAGGGTCTCTTGATGAAATTTTTTTTGGGCAATTTACAAAAGTGGAGAGAGGCTAATCTTGCAGTTTTTAGCACATCTCTGAATAAAATCCCTCTTTAACGTATTTTTGCCTACCTTTCAGCAGCTAGCCTCAGAGGAATCACCCACAAAGCACCAATCTGTCTCTTCCAGTGTGTTGCATGGGCTCAGGCTACCGTGTTTGGTTGTATGTCACTTTTCCTTACCATTTTTTCGGCTACCGTTATTTCGGAGCCTTACATTTGAAATACCATAATTCTAATCTGAAATGTTCATGTACTGTAATTTTGAATACTTTTAGTTCTTCTATTTGTTATGTTGTTGTTTTTTTAATTTAACATTTTAAAAAATATAACACATAACCCCTCCTAAACAGACACTCACCCCTAAACCCTAAACAACTTCATAACAAAATACACAAAATCACCCCAAACCTTAAAATTCTTATCGCACCTAGTCCAAACACACCTATGAACCCTAAAATAATCTCTTAACCCAATACACGATACCCCTAAATCCTAACAAAAAACTATCAGACCTAGTCCAAATACTCCCCTGAACTCTAAGAAACCTCTTGACCCAATAAAACAAACACACCCCTAAGCCCTAAAAACATATTAACCTAATTATAGATCTATATGTTACTGTCTGTTTGACATATATATTAATCATCAAGCCTATTATACCTAGCTTTCAAATGTTTGGACATTCAAAATAATAGTAATCTGAAAATGGTGCAAATCCAAATTATTGGATCTGAAATAATGGTAGGGTGCAACTGTAATTCTGAAATTGTTGGGGTATTACCATTTTTCAGTATGGCAACCCAAAGTAAGTAATAAAGTGAGCTATAGACTAAAAAAAAATGCATTGTGATGCTGTTTTTCCAGTTTGGTCAACATGGACATCAACAGTGTTTAACCTTCAGCTGTACCTTCTCAGGATCTAATTTCAACATGCCTGTTAAATTCCAAACCCTGTGCAAACACATGTTTGAGCAGGGGTCGCAGTTACATGTGGTGCAGTGTTTATCACACCCGTTAACTACTAGGCGCGATAAAGATAACAACGTTTGTTGAATTTTCGCAGGTTAAACCTGCAGGAATTTAACAAGAGGAAGAGGCCCAGTATTTTTCTGGACATGTAGATTTTGGTGCAGTGAAGACAAAACAGACTATAATTATAGCATCCAATAAAATTCAAACACTTTGGTATTGGATTTGATCAGAAACAAGAATTATTGCATCCAACGTGGACCACTTGTAATTTGGCCCTTAGTGTTCCAGGACCATGTCAATTTGAACTTCCCTCAGGGGCGCCTTCTCAATAATGTGGGATCTCAGTATCATGAGCTTCCTAAGGCAGGGCCTTCTTTGCGCTCTTGGACTTAAGCAGGGTGAGTTTCTTCTAGGGGCACTTTCTCAGTGCTGTAGGACCTCAGCAGTGTGATCGTCCTTTAGGAATGCCTTTCAGTACTTCAGGACCTCAGCAATATAATGTTTCTTCCAGGACGCTTTTTCAGTTATCTAGGAACTCAGCAGTGTGGTCTTTCTGTAGTGGTGTCTTCTCAGTGTCACAATCAATCATGGATTTATAGAGCGCACTACTCACCCGAAAGGGTCTCAAGGCGCTGGACCTTAGCAGTGTAATCTTGCTTTAGTTGTACCTTCTCAGTGCTCCAAGACCTCAGCAGTGTGAGCTTTCTCTAGTGGTGCCTTCTTAGTGCTCCAGGCCCACAACATTTTGACTGTAGTGAACCATTCGAGCTCTTTTCCACTCAGCGTCATTATTCAGAAGTACTAAGGTATTTAAAAAAGTCATGGTTGGAATGCTTGAATTAATCTCAGCCACTGGTAATTATTTGGGGGCCGCTTACCAGTCCATCATTATTTTGCACACAATGCGACCTCAGTTTGGACCCAGCCATATGCAGTCTTGACCCTGCTCCAATGGGAACAGTCCACCCCGAACTGCCAGGCCAGGAAGCTCTCTGAACCGGAACGCATGGTATGTTAAAAGTAGGATACGTGTGTTTAAGTTTTACATATCCTGACAGTGAACTACTCCTGAAGGCATTTTTCACTGGCGTAAGGCCTATCTCTTCTCACTGACTAACAGTGGGTTACCTTATTACATTTATTAAGTGCTAACTTCAGGTTGTGAGCAGATAGACATATGCTGTTTACACTTAAATGAATTGTAATTTAAAATCCTCTTTGCGGGTAAAGTCATTTTTTAGATTATAATTTTGAAAATGACACTTTTAGAAAGTTGACATTTTCCTCCCCAAAGTTTCTGAAGCCTTTCTAGGAGATTCCTCCTGCCTGGGCCAGTTAATGGTCCCCCCATCAAGAATGTGTATTGGGCCCAATCAGTGAACAGTAGGACCTGGGTGTAGCTGAGAGAAGGTCTTCCTGGCAGGATGGCTGGGGAGGAGCTGTACCCTGCCCTGATTGCATTTCAAAGGTCCTTGCCCACAGCACACAATAAAGGAATTTGATACGAGGCCTACCCTTGCCTTTGTCAACCTAGACAGTTTAGAGCCAGGACCAGGGGAAGGGGAAGAACTTACCAGAACCAGTTTTGGAGGCAGGTGAGAGAATTTCCCCCACCCAGAGGCTGGCACCAGGTATAAAAATGGGACCTTCAAAACCACTCATCAAAACACTCCAGGACCTACACAGGATTCAGAAAAAGGATTCCCTGCTGCCACAAGGACTGCTCTGCTGCCAGAAGAACTGGCTTGTTGTCTGTAAAAGGAAGATTGGGCCGGCTTGCCTTTATCCCAGGCTACCCAGAGTGAGTTCGAATGGTCATTTGTCTGACCACCTGTTTGAGCTACAGGAACACAACAAGCTTCCAGAGATTTGTTCTACAACTGCCCAGCACCAACTGGACCTGCCTGGACCTTCCAAAGCCCTACTGATGGCCACTGCTGGAGTGAGTCCTGATCCCCAAGAGGTGCCCACCAAGTCCTGGACACTTGGCAGGCATCAGAGAGCACTACTCCCTGCCTAACTGAAGGTTCGATCAGATCCAGTGCTAAGCGGCGCAGGGCCCCGCAAAGCCACACAGCTCTGAACCGAAGACTTCACTGGACCTGATGCCGAGCAATGAGACGTCTCTCAGAGCCACGCTGTGCAGAGCCTGCCCAAAAGCTTCACTGGATGCAACACAGTGCGACGCCAAGCCCTGCAAAGCCATGCAGTTCCTACTTGAAGGCTTCATCAAATCTGATGCCAAGTGAGGTGAAGCCCCACAAAGCCTCGCCATGTAGCTGAAAACATCATCAGAACTGACACCTAGGGATGTGAAGCCACACTAAGCAATGCTGCACAGACCTCATATCAAGGACATAAGTTACAATTCCCAGCAGAACAAACTTGGTCCTGTACCCGGCCTGCCCTTCTTTGCGGTAGGCCTGAACTTGTGACTTTGTCCTGGTCCAGCGCAGCCAGATATCCACAGTTGGCGCTTTGTGCCTTTTAGCTCTTTTTTTACCTAAAACTTTAAACATCAATATCTCTGGTTCTACTGTTTGGATTTTATTCATTTTGGTGTCATTTTATTAATTGAAATCGACTCTATTGTTCCTAATTTGATTTGGGATTTTTCTTGTGTAGTGTTTTCATTTTATTGCTGTTTGTGCGCTGCATAAATACTTTAATCCACTTCCTATTAATCAGTCAACTTGACTGTACGGCAACTAAGAAACTTGGTCATATCCAGACCAAGATGTATCACAAACAGTTTGTTTTAGACAGCATCAACTGTTATTGTCACAGTCAATATATTAGTGCAATGTGTCCCAGTGAACAAGAATACCACTATCCAAAGTGCCATAAAACAAGTGCATGTGAAGTATAAACAAATTGTTTGCTGTTTTTCCTAACAAACAACAAACACAATTAAAACTATTAGGCTAATATGAAATTCTTGTTTGTTTGTGTTTTTGTTGATGATGTTTCGACCCTCAACGAGGTACAGGGGTCCCCTCAGGAGAAGGGTATGAATGGGACGTCTGGAAGGATAACCAAAAATGAATTGGAGAAGTTGAGGTCTGAATTGGGAATCTAAAATGCTGATAAAGTTTACCTACACTGGCTAAGTAGTAAGAGTGACTATAGTCCAACACAGGTGAGATATGTGATACCAATAACCTGTGTAATGTATTGTACTCACTGCATGGTTGCTGGTCACCTGAAAAATTGTGTTATACTAGTTTAGTTTAAAAGTACTCAAAGGTAAGGCCCCGGGGGAGGACGGATTCTCGACTGATTTTTACAAATCCTTTGCCCTGGACTTGGCGCCCGTACTGGTTTGCTTATTTAATTCCTTTAGTGACACTGGTAGAGTGACCCCGACCATGGCTGAAGTCGTGGTGATTCCTAAACCAGATAAAGACCCAATGGAATGCGCTTCCTACCGTCCTATTTTGTTATTAAATGTCGACCTTAAGATTTTCACGAGCATCCTGGCTGCCCGATTGGCGCCACATATGCAAGGGTTGATCGACCCCGATCAGTCGGGTTTTATCCCGGAACGCAATTGCAGTGACGGGACTCGTCGGATGCGCCATCTGTTGGATAAAACCCAACGCAACTAGACACCCACGGTGCTTCTTTCGATCGATGCCGAGAAGGCATTCGATCGGGTCCACTGGCCGTATTTGCAACAGACATTACTTAAATTTGGAACGGGAGACCGCTTTTTGAAATGGGTAGACTGCATTTATACGGACCCACAGGCGCGGATTAGGGTTAATGGTGTATCTTCCCGACCATTTAGAATTCAGAGAGGTAAGCGACAGGGCTACCCATTATCGCCCCTGCTTTTTGCGTTATATTTGGAGCCATTCGCAGAGAGGGTCCGCCAAAACTCAGTAATATCTGGGATCAGAATGGGGGATAGGGAGCATAAAATTTCATTATACGCGGATGATGTGGTATTATTTTTAAATCAGCCAACAATCTCATTACCTCCCTTAATGGAGGAACTGGAGCTATTCAGTCTAGCATTGGGCTTTAAAGTCAACATCCACAAAACGCAGGCACTGAGCTTGACCCTCTCTAAAGCAGAACAACAGGCCCTGACGGCACAGTTTCCATTCACGTGGGCGACTGAAGGCGTCCAGTACAAGGGCCTGCAGATGTTCCCCACCCTAGTTAAGACGGCCCATGTGAACTATTCAGCTCTCCTGACTGGGGTTAGGAATGAACTCTTGAATTGGAAGAGGCACATCCTGTCCTGGTTGGGCAGCGCTGGCTGCCGTTAAAATTACTATTCTCCCGCGGATCCTGTATGTGATGCAGACGCTGCCGCTCAGACCACCCCCCACCATGCTGACACAGATGCAACCCCTTATTGGCAATTTTATCTGCGGAGGCAAGAAAGCGAGATTGGCTCGCCACTTGACATATTTGAAGCAGGAGGACGCGGGTCTGGGTGTCCCGTGCTTGGAACGTTACTTCCAGGCGGCACAACTTAGATACATGTTCGAATGGTACAAATTGGAGTCGGAGAAGCATTGGTGTTTTATAGACCGCTCGATAGCGGGCATGCACATCTGGAAAGTCCCATGGCTCCCCGAAAGCATCGCCCCTGCGGGGTATATGTGTCACCTGTGGGATAGAGTACAGGTGCTGCACGGTCTCTCGACCCCTGTGTCTTCTCTGACCCCTTTTATAGGCAACCCGGAATTCCCACCGGCACACACTGCGAATGGCTATCTCCACTGGCAAGAGGCCAACTGTAAATGTATAGGTGACCTCTTTGACGAGAATGGGCTGATGGAGTTCACTAGCCTCGCCGTAGGCTTTGGGATCCCTCAGAAGGCCTACTGGCAATATCTGGCTCTTCTCCACTGGGTAACCCAACCACAAATACGCCCCCATGCCGGTCTCTTTTTAACAAAGTTTGAGAAATGGTACATTACTAGAACGTCAGATAAACAACTGCTGTCAGACATCTATGTCTTTTTAAAAACTCCCAGGCAGCATAGTAAATCCCCTGCGCAACGTAGGTGGGAATCGGAATTGGAGCGCGAGTTTTCCCCCAAGGAATGGTAGGATATTATACATAGAGCCAGAGCCTCCTCCTGTAGTACTGCGGGCAAAGAGATGTTTTTAAAAATTGCACATTATTGGTATTACACACCAGCAAGGATATCCAAATGGAAACCAGGAGGGAATGGGCAATGCTGGCGTCAATGTGGCCAACCGGGCACACTCACTCATATTCTTTGGTCGTGCCCGAAGATACAGGAGTACTGGGAGGTGATCCTTCGAGAGATAGACGGCATATATCATACCGACTTACCTAAGCCCCCCTCATACATACTACTATGGCTCCCCAATGCCCTGATGTATCCTCTTAGATCTTGCCATGGCAGAGCAATCACCCTGGCTCTAGGAGCAGCCAAGCAGGCACTATTGGCTAGATGGGGCACGGCGGAGATACCTTCTCGCCTAGACTGGCTGTACAAGCTATGGGAAACACTGGGGATGGAGAAGATTACAGCTGGCCTTACACGTTCCCTCCCCAAATTTGACAAAACATGGGGCACCACCATAGAATTCTTGTCCAATGAATTCACAGAACTCAAGTGTCCGAGGTACCTTAGAGTGCTCCGGCTCACTGCGCCACCCCCACAGGAATAAGGATAATAGCTGGCTGTACCCACCCGGGTTACTCATATGACACCTGCCTAGCCCTCCACACACACGTAGGTAATAGACCTCTCTGTCCTTCCCCCTCTTTTCTACTTCTTTCTTTCTATGCTTTTAATTCTAGCTATTACGAATGATCCCCACCGGCCGGTGGATGTAGGTGGCGGCTATTGTAACGCTTGTCTTTTCAAAACAATAAAAGATTTAAACCATAAAAGTACTCAAAGTGAATATAAACACAGTTATGTTTTAATATTACTCCCCTCAGTGAGCTAAGGCCCTCAATCAAGCAGTGTGCGTAGGAGAGAAGGGAGACCTCTTCAAGAGAATGACCGGCAGCTTTCAATGCACCATGGTAAAATTACCCGTCAGTGTCTGTGATGCTATAAGACATGGGGCAGAGGCCCACGCTAATAAATATGGCTGCTGGTCTAGAGTGCTTGCGCTACAGCGCACAGACTGTCACTGTCCCCTAGGAGACAGTGAGGAAAGGATAGACCACCAACTGCAGTAACGTTCAGTGTCCTGAATAGGAACGCAGCACAGGGAAATCGACCTCCAGTTGCGGTAGCAGACTAGAGGGTGTGGGAAGAAAGAATGAAAGGGGAATTTAAATCAAATGCGAGCATTACTGCCTCTAAGTCAAGCCTGACTGCTTTTGTGCCAAGCTAACAGAGGGTTAAGCACAAGTTAATTTAGTGACTTTTGTGGTTCACCCTGACAAGGACTGATCTTTGTTGCATGACTGGGGCTTCCTCCCCTCTCCACCAATAACCCAATTTCTCACAGTGATGGATATGGGAACCCATTTCCCAGGTACAGCCTCTGCCAAAAGAAGATCCCATTCCCTGAAGCACCTTGGGCCAGATGTACGACCCTTTTTTGCGCCCGCAAACGGGAGAACCTCCTGTTTGCGGCCGCAAAAAAGGGTAATAGCATGTACAAATGCTATTTTGCGAGTCCCTGACTCGCAAAATAGCATTTGCGACTCTAGCTATTAGGAAGGGGCGTCCCTTCCTAATAGCGAGTCAACATGCTATTTACTAGTGTTTTGCGACCGCATTTGCGGCCGCAAAACATTCGCAGTTTACCACCTACTTCAAGTAGGTGGTAAACCACTCGCAAAGGGGAAGGGGTCCCCAGGGGACCCCTTCCCCGTTGTGAGTATGTTGGAAAATATTTTCCCAGAGACCACTGCCTGCGCTTAAAAAAATGAAACTGAAAAGCTCCATTTTTCTTTTTTAAATGCATTCCGTTTTCCTTTAAGGAAAACGGGCTGCATTTAAAAAAAAAAAGGAGCTGCTTTATTAAAAAGCAGTCCCAGACATGGTGGTCTGCTGAGCCCAGCAGGCCACCATCCCTGGGAGGGCTGTCATTCCAAATGGGCTCGCAAATTGCGAGAGGCTCATTAATATTAATGAGCCTTGCAATTTGCGACCCCATTAGGAATCGCAAACAGTGTGAAATACACTGTTGTACATCGGAAATTGTGCCTCGCAAATTGCGACTTGCAAAAGAGTTGCAATTTGCGATGCGCAATTTTCCTGGTCGTACATCTGGCCCCTTGTGCTTTTTCTGCATGAAAGCCCTATATAGTTCTGCCAGTGCTCCTCAGTGCTTGTGTAGCTCACGCCTAGTATTTCGGTACTAGTACAACACAAAGTCCTGCTAATACAACATATTCCTGAACTTCAGAATCTTTTTATTTTTCATTACTGAAATTTGTTCTAACATTGATTTTCTAGTGATCCTCAATCGTGGCATGCATTCCATCATTAAAAGCCACTCACAGCTCTGGGAATTCACCCAGGTGACTGACTCACACACACACATGCAAACCTTCCTTGCACCCTTCTACCTCCATTCTAACAGGGAAAACTGTAAGAGTGGTCTGTGGAGTACTTCGACTTGCTGGTGTCTTACCTGGTATGTGGACAGTATGCTGCCAGTCACTGCGAAGATTGGCTGGATGTTGGAGGTTGAAAGGATGTTTGCCACATGTCCGACCGAGGGGTAATCCTTAAAACAAATAGAAATACTTTCACAATGTATTAAAGAACCACACAAAGTTCCCTTTCAAGCTCAGCCCTTTCAACGAACCAGCTCCGAATTTTTGCCAGACGTTAATGTTTTCTTTTTCTCTGTAAAGGGCATAGGCGCTGGAAGTAGGGGTGCTGGGGGTGATGCAGCACCTCCAAAATAAACATGCTGGAATTAAGAAGGTGAATGAAAAATAAAGATGCCTTTAATTTTTTTGATCTTGCCACATTTGTTATGGGCTTAAAGACACACAGCAAATGTCAGGTTATGTCTTCTGACAAATTGCTACTTACTCTTTTAAGATGTAGAATAGTGTTTACTTTTCTTTCTCTGACTGCAAAAGTGAGGATTTTGTAAAGTGAAATATGTGACAATCTTGCTGGGGTACAGGGAGTGTGAATGGGAAGGAATTAGAATGTCCATTTTTTTCTAACAAACAGCAACATTTAAATACCTGTAAAAACACTGGACAAATATTTCAAAACATATCTGCAGATAGGAAAGCACAAACGAAGCACATTTTTGTAATTCTGAAGTGTGATGGAAACAAAGATTTTAATAGGATTAAAAAAATCAAGACACTTAATTTGATAATGTGCAAATGATAAATATTTGGTAAAACAGATTTCCACACATTATTGTTTGTGTGCTATATAGTTTTATCAGGAAAACTGTATGTCAGTGGAAATTTTGTTGCATTTCAGTACAAAATGTGCTGTCTGTAAATGACAGTGCACTACCACACAATGCTGTAGTAATATATTTGCAACAGTGTGCTCTGAAATGCACTACCACCAACATACCACACCCTTACTACTCTGGTGTTGAATAGGTGTGGCACATTTGCCACACTTGTTCTTTGTGTGATGCTTGGATTTTTCCCAATCTATATAACTTCCGTCATGTAACAATGATGGCATGACCCCCAAAAAATAGTTCCAGGACCCCTGGTAAAGGGAGTCCTCAGTTAAACAAATGTTTCTCCTTCAAAGTGGTTATATATTTAAGTTTCAGAAGTGTGATAATTGAGCCCTTCTACAGCACTTTTAAAGTGTCGACGTAATCCATTTGAAGAAGAATTTGTGTAAAAGAGGATTCTAAGTCCACAGTCTTTCAGACCTGGAGCATTCTCTTTCAGGTCTTAACGTTGCAAAGCCCCATGTCAGTATCCCAATAAATGAGAATTATGGCCACGTCTGTGTAGAATGAATGCCTATTGAGTACACAGGTCAGGTGGGCTCTCAGTAACTCTAATATCACTAGAAATGGGTCTTGAGTGGCTACATCCTTTCAAGCTGATTGTTGTTTTTTCTAAATTACATATGTGCCACTTTGACACCTACACCTAAAATGTGGCACAGCGGTGTATGGTCGGCTAGGAAGCCTTATCTGAATAGACCAGTTAACTATTACTGCCACTTCATACATAGGGACCTTTTTACAATCCCTTGCCTCATGGTTTAGTCATTAAACATTATTTGCTGTTACTGTGACATGTTGTATCGAGCTGATAACACCATGATTGCTAACACATTTTTTTTCTACTTGCAGTGGTATTGGTGTGGTGAGGTAAGGGCTTCCCAGCAGGGGGAAAATCATGTCTTTATTAGAATAACTAAGCAATGAAAATGAGCATACGAATTCTTTTGTAAATTATAAACAATTTCTCAAGATCCACAAAATCCAAAAAGTATTGTGCAGGGAGTCTTGAAGTCTCTTTTTCCAATTATTCTTTATTTTCAGTCAAATGTATCAGCCCAGCCAACGCGTTTCGTCCAACATGGACTTCCTCAGCGTTGGATATATCATCAAGGTAACGGATAGACAGACGGCTTTTGAACTTGAGCAGAGAGCACGGCAGTATGGATATAAGGCAATAATCATTGAAAGTTTTGATTGACCGGACGCTATGGGGATTCCCAGCGTATGTTCACTACGAAATATAAAAGAAGATCGCTTCAGCTATCTTTAAAAGATATATCCAACCCTGAGGAAGTCCATGTTGGACGAAACGCGTTTGCTGGGTTGATACATTTGACTACAAATAAAGAATAATTGGAAAAGAGATTTCAAGACTCATTGCACAATACTTTTTGGATTTTGTGGATCCTGAGAAATTGTTTATAATTTACAAAAGAATTACATGTAACTGTATGCTCCTTTTCATTGCTTAGTTATTTGGAGAGAAAGTCTTTCTCTTTTATTTGTGACTTCTAAGCGGTGGGGTCACGGGAAGTTGAGCATTTCCAAGCTATAAATATATTGAGAATTATTATACTGGTGCAACCTACATTGCCTACACTGCTGTCCTCACAACTCTAATCTTTATTTGAATAATTCACACTGCCGTTTCATTCACTGGGTTCACTTCTTTTGCTAAATTCAGGGGATGTTCCATTTCAGCAACCGCCGTAGCACATTGTGCAGAATAACTTTCTTCTTTGTTATATCTGGCAGAATATTGTGGTATTGTAATGCTATGGCACAGGCACAGGATTGCTACTTAAGATCATTATGGCAGTAACTAAACCTACAGCCAGTTACTCGTTGCAAGAGGACTTTACAGTACAGTTCATCAAATAGCACTTCACCCTGTCCTTTACAGAATCCTTCTCACCAGCTCCAGATGTCCTTGACTCTTAGGTGACACTTCATCAGAGGTACATGCCTCTAGAGGTTCATCTCTAACATAGCAAGGCAGGCCACCTGCTAACCATGATGCCAAATAGGATGCCAGATAGCGATAATTACTTCCTCATCCCTCTTCCCTGTCACAATCCTTACCCAGTGAGCGGTAGCTCCTCCCATCAGTATAATCACCAAGCTTTAAATCTTCCTGTTTCCAATCCCTCCAACATGGCCTCCGTTTTACTTCCTTTCACATGCCATAAAAAGGCAAGGCCTCAAACCTCACATCCTGTTTTGTTTATTCAGCGGTTAGCCACCAAGCGGAGGTAAGAATTCTGTTTGTGGCTAATGAGGGTTTGCTGAGCGACCCTAAGATTAATTTTAATTTAACACTTGGTAAGAGGTCCTGCTGAGGGGACCCAATTGGTGTGAGCAGACCGCATCTAAGAGCTCCAGCTTAGCTGAGCCAGTACAGCGTTCGGTATTCAGGTTCTCAAGACTACTTGCTGTCTTTATGCTGCATACCTCTATGGTAAGGCAGCGCTGGGAATATCATTAGCGGATAGGCTGGCAGTCATAAAGATGGTTGTGTTACCCAAGTTTTTATACCTGTTTACTAATATCCCAATCCCACTAACAGGGGCCTTTTTTATAACATTACAATCCTGCTTAAGAACACTTGCGTGGGCTGGCAAACAGCCTAGGATCGGCTGGCAGATGCTCACACTACTTTATCTTCAAGGTGGGTTCGGTGGTCCAGATTTCTATCTATACTACCTGTGCGCTCAGGCCCACTTTTCACTCTACTGGGTTCACCGCCAACGATACATGGCAAACACTGCTGTAGAATATGAGGAGGCACACCCAATCCCCCTTAGTGCGATGATACCTCATGTGCGGACATCCAACAATCATAGGTCCCTCGGCCCGGTACACAGCACAAATAGAGCGTGGCAAGCACTCGCAACGCGAGCTAACTAAACACCACTGTACGCACCGTTACTTCAGCTAACACACCACCCTTCCTTATCAGTCACGAGGGAGACAAAGGCGCTGACCGTTTTGCAGGAGGCCGGGGTTAAAACCATGGGCAATGCTTTTCCTGCAGGTTCTTTTCTCACCGTCACGGAATTCGGGAAAGGACGGCCCTGCACTACATTACAGAGTTTTGTAGCAATGAAAACGCTATTCCCAAGCTTTCCCCAAGAACCACCCACATTGACCTCACTGCAATTCCTGCTTGCATGTGCTGATGGGAAAAAAGTTATTACCAAACTATACGGTGCTTCACAGAGCGAGAAAGGTGGGTTCATAGATAAAGTCAAAGAGAGATGGGACGCAGCTCTGGGTGCCCCGATAGCACAGACAGATTGGGAATTCTGCTGTGCTGTTGGACAGGCTTACCCCAAACTGCAACCTCAAGATAATACACTTCAAATATTTGCAGCAAGCGGGGCGTGGCCAAGCCGCCGACCAACATGGCCGCGCGGCGTTGAAGCTCCGCCAGTTGTTTGCAGACCGGCAGCGATATCCCGCTAACCAGCGCACTACCGCCGCTACACTCGGCTCCGGAGGGCGGCCCATCGTGTGGTGTCCACACAGATATGCCCAGACTGTGATCTGCTTGGAGCTCCGTGAGGCACCGCCCGGCTGAAGTGCGGGGAGTAGGAGCGTGCCTATGCCGGAGACGCTGCTATCCCATCGAGGCCTGCCCGGAACGAAGACGCCCGCTGCGGCTGAATCTCTGGACTGCACAGCAGCTGCGACGTGGGGTGAGTCCGCTGGGCGCGAGAGGCGGTTGGCGCTCTCCCCCCCCCTCCTGGGCCCGCCTGTCTACCGCTGCATTACGGCCCGATCGGCCACGTAGGCCTGCACCCTCTGACCTTCCCCCTTGTAGGTCCCGCGGGGACAGGGCCCGTGGCGGGCCTGGGCGGCGAAAACCGTGCCTTTAGAGGGTGCGGGTGGAGTGGCGCGGGGGTTGAGCCGCCGCGCCCGCTGCCTAGTGGCTCCCTTGCAGAGGAGGGCGGTTGGCCGGCCCGGAGCCTTCCCATCCCTGGGGAAGCCCGGGGCTACTACCATCCGCCCGGCGCCGCCATTGAAGTCCACCGTTAGTGCCTGCGCTCTTTGCACGGCTTGCTCCTCCACCCAGACATTAGTGGGACACTGACGCGCGCGGGGTGCGGCGCCGCTTCTACAGCGCGCTCCCCGCACTGAACCTGCTGCTGTCAGCACCGCACCACACTGGCTCACCTGTGGTGGGCCCTGAAATACAGCACCCTGCAATTCAATACAGCTCACTGCTCAGCAGCATCGACACGGCCTGCTTGCTGGGTCGGCACCACTTCCAACCTGCCTGCATCTCTCCTTGGCCTTCACGTGGCCTGTGCGCAAACGGGGCGAGATCCTGCTTCCCCATTGCGCCACCACACAGGGCATATCAGCGCCACGACAGATACTCCTGGCCCACTGTGTGGGCGAACACCCCCCCCACCATCCGCTCGTTTGGGGGTCCTTGCCAGCCGACGTTTGGGGTCCTATCACCGGCCCAACGGACTTAAATATCGTCCTACCACGTCAGCCTTTCTCCCAGGCCTAACAAGCACACGCGGCGCGGCCTGGCCTAGCGTCGCTATAGCCCAGACAACTCAACCCTGCAGCGGCATGGGCCGTAAGGACCCTAAACAAAAGACCTTGCCGTTTGAAAAAATTGTAGAGCAAGGCCGTGACGACGAACCCACCATGGCAGAGAGTAGTTTGGGTATAGACGGCACAGACGCTCTCTCTGCGCAGACATCCACGCTGCTCCTGGAAATGAAGGCGGGTTTCCGTGCACCTGATGGTCGATTCGACATGCTGGATAAACGCCTGGTAGATATGGGGGCTAAAATCCAATCGCATGACCGGCGCCTGGACGTTGCAGAAGCACGGATCTCCGACATCGAGGACGGAACGGCGCAATCCCTGAAAAGGCTGGAACGCATGGAGCGCATCCTTAAAGATGTGGCCATGAAAAACGAAGACCTCGAGGCGGCGCAGTCGACGCAATAACATCCGCATCTTAGGTGTCCCGGAGACCACGGCAACAGGCCGCCTGGACCTCTTCGTCGAGACCCTGCTGGCGGACATGTTTGGCAGGGAGTCCTTCACCCCAGGATTCGTGATAGAACGCGCTCACCGCTCTCTGGGCCCCAGGCCAAATCCGGGCCTTCCCCCGCGGCCCATCATCGCCCGCATAATGAACTTCCGCGACCGTGACACAGCCCTGCGCCTCGCCAGAGAAAAAGGAGACACTGACTGGCAAGGCTCCAAAATTGCGCTATATCCAGACTTCACGCTCATGGTACAGGAAGCCCGCCGCAAGTTTAACGGGGTCAAGGCCACTTTCAGAAACTTGGGCATGAACTACGGCATGTTCTACCCTGCGAGACTGCGAGTTGATGTAAACGGCCGCTCACGCATTTTTGACACCCCGACGGAGGCGCAGGAATTTTGCCGCACTTACAAACAGAACAATAACCGGTCAGGGGCGGACGGGGACAGATCCTCACCCTTGGGTAGCGGCTCCAATGCAAGTATGGAACTGTTTTCCAGTGCGGGCACAGGCTGATCAGCACACCCTGCAGGTGACTGGCTAATAGCATTCATAAGTTGGGATATTAATGTTCAGTTCACCAGTATGTTTTTAATGTCTGCTTGACTGGCGTGGCGTTGCCACCCCTCGTGGTGTATACCTTTGGTTTCTTTTCTTGGAATTCGAATATACCTTGTTGGGGTTTCCGCCATTGCAGTTCAAAGTTTATTGGTATATGGGGATACGCCTTTAGTTCCGGGGTATGCCTCTCTCCCTTTTGGAAGAGGCTGGGTGGGGGAGGGGGGCGTCCGTGGAACTGTTGCATAGTAGATCACAGGATCTTGGCTCAGACGTTCATAGTTGGATGCAGGTATGCTCACTGTTACAATTTCTTTGTTTTCATTGTTGTATTTACATGACATGTTCGATGTACGCTCCCAATGGCCCAGCTGGGTAATATAGATGGTCCTTCGGGCTTGTCCCTTATGTCTTGGAACATCAGAGGCCTCAACGATAACCGTAAAAGAAGACATGTTATTCATTACCTCCTCAGACATAGTGTGGATGTTGCTTATTTACAGGAAACACACTTACCCCAAACTGACTCACTCCGACTTGCTGCCAGTTGGGGAGCTCACCAGTACTTTGCCAATTTCAATAACTATGCCAGGGGTACGGCCATACTTATTCACAAACGAGTCCCCTTTAGCTTAGGCTCTGTTGTCAGGGATAAGGAGGGCAGATACATTATTCTTACGGGATCTCTCATGGGACACAGAGTGGCTCTGGTGTGTGTATACGCTCCGAACACTGATTCGCCTGAATTTTATCACTCATTCCATGCCCAGCTACTAAAACTGGACCCTTGCCTGCTTTTGGTGGGGGGGGGATTTTAATCTGCTACTCAATCCTGCATTAGACAGCACAGCCTCAACCCCTGACACTAAACCGCGCTCTCGACGCGCTCTCATGGCCCTCTGCGAGCAGCTTTCCCTAATAGACATCTGGCGCCAGCGCAATCGCACCAGCACTGAGTATACACACTACGCTGGCCAACATCACACTTGGACGAGAATTGACTTTTGGCTAGTTTCCCCTGCTATTTCCAACTGGTTTCAGGCACTTGGGACGCTCCCGAGAACATACTCAGACCACTCTCCGGTTCAGCTCCGTCTGAGGATCCCTCGTCCAGAGGGGTTTGAACGCCAATGGCGCTTCCCGAGCCGAGCGCTCTATGATGATCTTTTTAAAGAAGAAGTGCGCGAAGCAATAGAAGACTACTTCATTATAAACACTGGGTCAGTGGACTCATGGGGGGTCCTGTGGGAGGGCTTCAAGGCATACATCAGGGGCGTGTGCATAGCTAAACACTCAGGTGTGCTGAAAAGTCTCCGCACCACGATCTCCCGTATTGAGCGCAAACTTGCTGACTTGGACGACGCCACATTGCACTCCTCAGTCCCAGACACAACAGGTCGCCGGTTAGCTCTTCTGATTGAATTCCGCAAAGCCGCAGACCGTGAGATACTATACCTAGGCAAATATCAAACCGCTAGGCGGTACGGGGAGGGTGAAAGACCGGGCAGGGTGCTGGCACAGATGTTAAGGCCCCCTTACAGTAAAGCTTGCATCACTGAGATACACTCTTCTACAGATCAGACACTCGCCTCCACTTCGGAGATTCGTGAGGAGTTCTTAGAATACTTCACAGCCTTATACTCCACCAGGACAGGGAGAGACCCTTTAGCGCAGGAAGCTTATTTGTCGGAAATTGCGTTGGTATACCTGGAGAAGGACATACAAGACTTCCTCGCAGAACCGATAACCGAAACCGAGGTCCTCGGTGCCATCGACACTCTCCGCTGTTCCTGTGCCCCCGGTCTGGACGGCTTCACTGGGGACTTTTACAAGACATATAAAGATCTACTGGCCCGCAGCTGATTGAGGTTTATGCAGAGGCCCTCGAGAAACAAATACTGCCCCCTACGCTTAGGGAAGCAGTCGTGATCCTTCTCCCCAAACCGGGAAAAGATCCGACGTCATGTGGATCCTACAGACCATTATCCCTCCTGAACTTAGACTATAAAATATTAGCCAAAATCATTGCCAATTGCCTCTCCCAGTTGATGGAATTCATCATATCTCCGGCCCAATCCGGCTTTGTCCCTCACCGATCCACCTCCTTAAATCTTAGGACACTCTTCTCGGTCCTCCATAGAATCAACCCAGCGGTTCCGGCGGCCGCAATCCTGTTGGACACAGAGAAGGCCTTTGATTCTCTAGAATGGCCCTTCTTTCTTTCGATAATGCGCCGCATGGGCATGCCAATAGGCTTCATAGCCACCACCGCCCTACTATACAGCCGCCCCACAGCGCGGCTCCGCATAAACGGAACCTTATCCCGTCCCTTCTCCCTCTCCCACGGCACACGCCAGGACTGCCCCCTTTCACCCTTACTATTTATTTTGGCCATGGATCCCCTAATCCGCCACTTTCAGGAACGGCATCTGCAAAGGGGCTTACAATTTAACACTGGCCCCCTCCTAATTTCCCTATATGCAGATGACACCATCCTCTACGTTAGGGATCCCCGGGTTAACTTAGAGCCCCTCATCAGAGAAATACTGCGGTTTGGCCTCTTCTCCGGCCTAGGCATTAACTGGCGTAAATCTGTGATCTTCCCGTTAACTTCCAGTACGACCCCCTGGGAGTGCGAATTACCTCTTGAACGGTGCACTGATTCCGTCAAATATTTGGGCATTCATATACATCTTGACACTGCCCAGATCCTTCGCCTCAACTACGGTCAAGCAATTACCACTCTTGAATCTCAAATTGAGAGATGGCTGCACTTGCCCTTGTCCATTGCTGGCTGGGTCGCAATTCTTAAGATGATAGTACTGCCCAAATTTCTGTATCTTTTCAATAATATTCCTATCCCCCTCACTAATGTTTTTTTTTTGCAATTGCGTAAGCTCCTTATAAGACTGGTATGGGGGGTAAGCAGGCGAGCGTTCGCTGGCAAATTCTTACCCTACCATATGATAGAGGTGGATATGGCGTACCAGATCTCCAACTGTATTACTTAGTGGCTCAATGCTGCTATGCCTACACGTGGTTTCACCCAGACGCGCGGATCCCCTATCTTCGCCCAGAAGCGGATTTTGTCCTTCCTGAACGGTTGTCAACCGTACTGCCCAAGGGAGTTCCCAGAGACCCTACTGACATACAGACAGTCTCCACCACCAGTTGGGCCTGGGACAAGCTGCGACGGGTCACCGCTGCCCTCATACTGTATTCCTCTGCCCTGCCTGTCCCTAACGCCTGTTGGCTTCCAATCACTGGCGAATGGTTGATCCAGCGCACCTTCACCAAATTTGACATCACTACGCTACGGGACCTATACCCTGAGGGGCATATTTTCTCCCCGTCGGAAGATACCCGTTTTCAGACCGTCACCTTTATGGACAGTTTTGTGCTGAGTCGGATCCGCTCTGCGCTTCGCGCCGCGCTGCCCGGTTTCCCCCTAGAGCCGGAATCATTCCCGCCCCTAACACTTATAATCGAAAGCCCTAGCGGGGCACATCTCATCTCTAAACTATACAAACTGCGCGTCATTGAGGCCCGTCCATGACGATAAGGTTCGTGCAGAATGGGAGGTAGATTTGGGCCACCCCATCACGGACGATCAGTGGGCTAAATGCTGCGCAGTGACAAAGGATGTCTCACTAAACAGTAGACATAAGCTGCTACATTACAAGTTCCTGCGTAGAATTTATTCCACCCCCGCCAAGGCACACAGATTAGACCCGGCCAGACCGCACACCTGCCGCAAGTGCGCAGCCCCACATGCTGATTTTGCTCACCTTACATGGACTTCCCCCAAACTTCACACATACTGGGAAGAAGTGCACAACACACTGGGGGCCATGACGAAGCTGACCCTTACCCCATACCGAAAGTAGCGCTACTGGGATACACAGTGAACTTCCCCAAAAATGTCAGACATTTCGCATCCCTCAGTTTACTGTTAGCTAAACGTGAAATTGCTCTATTATGGGGCCGCAAAACTGCTCCTACCTTGGCAGGCTGGTTGCACAGCCTGGCTTATTGTAATACAAATTGCGAAGTACATGCCGGTCTACTACCTGGGTCTTCCCGACCTAAAGACATTTGGGGTCCCTACAGACTGTATGCAGAAAATCTGCGGCAAACCTCTAGCTCTCAGCTACACCACGGTATAGTCCCGGAAGGCGTGGGGTGAAGTGATTGTCCTCACACACTATCTGTATTATATGTTCTGCTTGATCCTCACAGTCTGTTCCTCTTTCAGTCTCTATGGCTTATTATGAGTGCAGACGTTTAAATGAGTCTGGATTTTAACTACCCAACACTAGCTGTCAGGACACGTGGGATAGGGTCGACCTGGGGGACTGTCCGTTCTTTGTTATAAGATATTATATTGCTGGGATTTCACAGCCTATGACATGTCTGTTTTGTGATAACGATGTGACGCTTTTTCAAATTTCTTTCTCCTTTGTTGCTTATCGTTTTAATGTTATGCCATTGACGGTGAACATGTAATCCTGCACTATTTTGATTCTTGCCAAAGTGATAAATAAAGTTTAAAAAAAAATATATATATATTTGCAGCAAGCCTACTTCTCCCCCGTACAGCTTCACAAATTAGGGTTATGCACTGAGGCCTCATGCGTGAGTTGCGGGGCAGCCGAAGTGGACTTCCTGCATCTGGCATGGTCGTGCGGACCGGTGTTTCGATACTGGGGGCGGGTAACACAGACCTTATCCGAAATGCTAGAGATGCACATAGAGTGTACCCCCTCAATTTGCCTACTAGGCCTCATTAAAGCGCTTCCGCCACCGTCCCGCAAATTAATAGCAGTAACATTGCTAGAAGCAAAACACAGAGTGTCACTATGCTGAGGAGGTAGGCATGATCTAGCATATTGCAAAGCTCAATTGGAAACGTATGCTAAAGAGCTACCTCAGGCTTCCAGTCCCAAAGACTTTTGGGCCCCATATATAGCCTGCATGTTATCTAAGGGCACAGACTAAGTCACTGTGTTAACATAGAGCTACGAAGCGCTGGGGATGAGATCGGGTGGATGGGAGGAACACAATATTGTGTACAATCTATTCATGTGGCTGGACTGGGACGATGTACCGGAGTTTCTGTTCTGTTTTTATTTCTTACTTTGGTTTGTTTATCTGTACAGACTATAACTGTATTCTGTATGAAAGCATAATGAAAAGAAGAAAAAAAGGCTGCGCTGGGAAAAGACGGCACATTGTTAGTAGACAGAGTCAGGAAGCACAAACCTCCCGGGTTAGGGGATCGCTCTAACTGTGGTTTTTCCCAGCAACAAAAACCAGAAAAAACAGACCGGCAGCACATGTATATAGATAAGTGTTTGCCATGACAAGGACCGGGTCACGGCAATGATGCATAGAGAAGGGAATGCAATGTGGGATGCTGTTTGTGTTCAGACTGTCAGTTGTTGCCTGCCAACAGCACAGGCTGGTCGCTATCTTTATCTCTAAGTAAATGCTTAGGTCATCAATTGATTTGCAGTGGATTTTCTTAAAGAAGAAGGACGTTTTATTGTCGATGAGTGTAGGATGTGATTGAGGACAGGACCAGTCCTATTCTGATATTCAGAAGACAGTCCAGCGAGATTTGTAAGAGGATGTATAGCTTGTGCTTGTACAGATAAATTGCATACTGTGAAAGGAACACCTGTGATAGCCATGGAATATCCAGAACATGCATGGCAAAGAGTAGGGATAGATGTGAGTGAACCATTTGAGACTTTGGGGACAGACAAGAGATTTGCCATTATATTACTAGATTATTAGTCCAAATGGCCAGAAATTACTTTTGTTAGAGAGGTAAAAGCAGAGGTGGTGATTGAATTTTGCAAAAAAGTGTTCAGAAGAGAAGGATATCCGGAATAATTGATATCAGATAATGGACCTCAATTTGTAGCAAAAGAAATTGAAGAAGATGTTAGGAACAAAGTGGGATTAGTTCATAAGAAAACCGCTGTATATCACCCATGTGAAAACGGTCTTGTTGAAAGGTTTAATAGGGTGCTTGGAGAATACATACAACTATCTCTACACAGTGCGCTAGATTGGAAAGAGGAAATCAAGAAGATGGTGTAGAATTATAGGACTATTTTCACACTGTCTGACTGAGGAAACACCGTTCATTTTGTTAAAGGGAAGAAGGGCTAGTTCAGTAGTTTTGCCAGCTTGGGTGAACAAGAGCAAAGTGCCAAAGGTGAATGAAGAGATGATGGGAGAAAGCGTGTGTAGGAAACAGCAAAGGTATTGGTTGGTGAAGGGAGAGGGTGTGGAGAGTGGGCTACAAAATTCAAAGTTGGTGATTTTGCAAGAGTGAGAGAATTTCATATATCCAGGAAGGGAAAATCTAAATGGTCAGAACCAAAAAAGCATGCAAGAATTGTTGAGATTTTCTGTTATTGTGGAGGATGGAAAACAAAGCTATATAATAAAGTGTAGTGAGGCGGAATTGGCACATTCTAATGCAGGATTGAATCATTTAAGTGAAGAACCAAAAGATAGAATTAAAACAAGTAAATGCAGAATTTAAAAAATGGTAAAACTGCAGTGACTAATTTGAAACATGATGATAGGGAACCAGTGTGTAGGAGTAATCAACAAAGAGTTACTCCATATAAAATCAAGGATTATGTCTAATGTATAGTTGTACACATTCTTGTAAATTTTTATTTAGTTGTACACATTTTTTGGAATGATCCATGTTATATTAGAGTGAATGTTAGAAATGTGTTCAATATGTAACAAAGTTATGTGGCATAAACTTCTTTTAATTTGTTAAATTAAGGGAGATATGTTGTATATAGGTAAGTGGTTGCCATGACAAGGACCTGGTGACTGCAATGATGTAATAGAGAAGGAAATGGAATGTGGGATGCTGTTTGTGTTCGGATTGTCAGTTGCTGCCTGCCTAGAGCACAGGCTGGTCGTTATCTATACCTCTGAATAAATACTCAAGTCATCAATCAATTTGCAGTGGATTTTCTTAAAGAAGGACGTTTTATCGCCGATTTCTCTGCATAAAGTGCGGTCATTAGTTAAGTCTTGCTGGGCAACACTAATTAATGAAATGCCTCCAGAATGGAGCGCATATTAACGCTTGGGTGTTCTTGGAGTATGGAGGCTAAAAAGTGTGCAGAGATTCGGCACAATATTAAACAAAATGCTGCTGTTAAGGAGCAAACTTTATCTGTTCCTATCATGTGAAATTTGCAGCAGATGATACAAAAAGTAGTAGCTGTCGCATTTAAAGCAGGGGATTCCTAAGCTCAAAGAAGTATTGAAGCACATCAGACTTAATATGCCATTTCCAGATCCCGCAATGCTGGATGTATCTGGGGATTACTTTTCACACTACCACAGGAAGGAGCCTGCATCTCTTCCTCTGCATAATGCAGTTAAGGAAGTGTTGGAAACAGAGTGGGAATAGGTGGATAAATACAGCTTTCCACATTTTCTGTCTAAGAGGTACCATTTGCAGGGTGTTTCAGATGAATTTCCATCCGTCGTTAAAGTTGACTTGCTGATGGCAGTTCTTTCCACACAAGGGTCAATCATTTCAGAAGGTGCCACACCATCAAATCCCGTTGATAAGAGGATGGATTTGGCTATGAAGAGAGCCTTTGCTGCCTCAAACTTCGCTATAAGGTAAGCAGCCAATGCTAGCTGCACGGCTCAATCTCTGATGAAAGAATTTCAAGGGGTAGCAGAACTCTTAGATCAAGGATCAGATGGGACACCAATCTTTTCAGTAATGGAACAGTATGGGAGGTTTTTTTATGCAATTATGGAAGGCGGATGCATCTCAAAAGAATCTGCTTATGAAGATTCCTTTTTCGGGACCTAAGCTATTTGGGAATCAGCTTGATAGCTTGATGAAGACGTCAGAAAGAATATAAAAAGCTACTAGCTCCGGTGAAACAGCTCTCAAGAGGAAGATATTCAGGGGCTTGTAGAGCTTTGACCAGCCTTTCATTTCAGAATGGGAAACCAGCCCTTTCGAGGAAGTGGACGTGGTGGTGGGGGAGGGGGGGCAGGGGCCCTTCCACTGACAAATCCCGGTCTCAGCAGCCTGGAGCAGCAAATCAAAATCAGGCTACCTCCAAATCGTGACTATACCTAGGCAAGTACCTTGCTTCCATATTTAAATTCTTCCTGAAGGTCTGGGAGAGATCTATCCAAGACAAATTACTCAAAATTTCTCACAACTGCGGCTGACCACGGGTTCAGCACCTCAATCCCAATATTACAATTAGTGAGAGTCTTGTGCAATCCACCTCCGAGACACACCGCAATTAGGTCTCACTGGAATCCAGACAAATAGATTGAAGATCATGGAGGGAGCACCAAGAATGAAGTCGCACTCTGTTAGGTAAAGTCTTTTCAATATCCTTTATTCTTCTTTAGTACGAGACTTCCGGGCATTTTTGCCGCCGCTACGAGGAAGACTTTCCAGATTACTTTGACTGGAGTCTACTATTACTTCACCCCTATTGTGGGACCTTCTATTGTATATATATTCGGACCTGGAAAATCCGATAATTCGGATCCATACGCCTATAATTTTTAGCCCTGATGAAGTTCCTTTGAAAGGAACGAAACGCGTTGGCTGTTGTCCTGTCATCTGTTTTACTAAAGAAGAATAAAGGATATTGAAAAGACTTTACCTAACAGAGTGCGACTTCATTCTTGTTGCTCCCTCCATGATCTTCAATCTATCCAAGACAAGTAGCTGCTGTAGGTGATTTAAAAAGGATATAGAATAGACTTAATTTCTCCTCCTCCTCCTGAGTATTTTTGTACAGCCCCTCTTCCAGGCAAAGCAGCGAAGAAAGAGACATTTGCGAAAGAAGTGCAGAATCTGTTCAGTCAGTGCGGGAGAGGAACATATTCAGTCTTGTTCTTGGAAGAAACCATCAGAAGAATATAGACCGGTTCTGGGCCTGAAGTCTATGAACTATTTTGTCCCACAAATAAGATTCAAGATACTCATGTTGCAGATAATTGTCCCATTTGTGAACAAGGGACATTTGTTTGGCATCTAGACTTCCAGAACCCTTACCTACATGTAACAGTGCTTTCGGCATCTCAGAAGTATCTGCGATTCTGTATAGCTCAAGATCATTATCAATTCCAGGTACTTCCTTTTGGATTGTTTTTTCACGTAAGGTCTTCACTAAGGTGCTGGCTACATTGGTGGGATTTATTCACTCTTGGGGCTTCAGTTATTTCCATACCTTGATGATTGACTCATTTGTTCTTCTCCTTTCAAAGCACCAGAAGTGGTATGCAAAGTAATACAGCATGGTCTACTCATGACAAGGTACTTTCACCGGAGCTTCAGTTTATTGGGGGGGCTATTCAAATCAGCAAGAGGTCAGATACTGAATTCAGACTTGACAAGACTGTTATCCAGCCAGTCGGCTCCAGTCAGAGAATGATTGAGGATACAGGGACTAAGGGCATCCACAGACCTCATCCTTCCCTGGGCCAGATTGCATTTGTATCCACTTATCAATCACCTTTTATCTCATTGGGAATTACGAACAGGAGGTCCTCAGGGAGGCCCACATTTGTCAGAAGATGCAATGGGGGCTTCAAGAAGAAAATGGGCAGAAAAGGTCAGGTCTCTCCCAACTAAAGTAATAACTAGAGATGTGAGCATGCAGGTTTGGGAGGCAGTCCTGGAATAGAGCTCAGTTCTGGGACAATGGTCAGTACAGGAAAGGAGAGCCTCCTCCAAGTGGATGGAGCTGAAGGTGGTACAGTTAGTTCTACTCAGTTTTGCCTTGGTGATAGCGCAACAAGAGACTCAGGAGAGGACAGACACAGGATTGTCATGAGTAACAGTAGTCATTCGGAGAGTTGAATGGTTCAGTCTTTGAATCTGTGAAGTCAGGAGATTTGTCCTTAGACAGAACAGAATCTGTCATCTTGGAAGGCCATTTATCTGCCAGGAAGAGAGAATATAGTGGTGGATTATCTCAGCAGAATTCTTCCGCTGATGTTAGCTTTTTCTTTAAAGAAGCAGGCATTACAACAGTTGGTGAGCAGATATGGCCTTCTTCGGAAGAGAATACATTCCTTCCCAAGTTCTACACAATTATGTCATCTGAGAAAGCTTGGAGAATTGACACAATATCTTGGCCTGAGAGATTTCTGTATGGGTTTCCCCTGATTCAGAGGGTGTAATAGAAGGTGAAGGAGGACAGGGTGATGATTCTTCTGGTGGTTACATTTTGGAATTGGTTCCCATGATTTCCTTCACTTCTTCAGTTGGCAATATGCACCCACTGGGAAATTCCTCTGGATTCATACCAATTAGTGACTCCTCTCCTGTACCTTCCAGTTTTACAACAGCTCTATTTGGGGCCATGATTGTTGGAGGTCTAAACCTGGAATCTAGGGGTTATTCTCCAGAAGTAGCCTCATTACTTCAACAATCTAGATGTCCCTCAACTTTACAGGCATATTCAAAGCACTGGCAATACTTTCACAGATAAAAAAGTGTAATAAAAGGAAATCATCAGGATTATTAATGGAGCCAGTTAAAATTTTGGAATTCCTCAAAGAGGACTTTGACATGAGTCTAGCAGTTTCAACCTTAAGGGTGCAATAGGCACCAGTAACAACTTTCGGAAATCCAGACTTTGAGAATGTGGCTCCTTTGATGGGAAGGTTGTTAAGGTGTATTATGCTTAAAAAAACACTCTTTTGTAGTCCTTTACCAGCATGAAATCTACCTTTTGTATTACAGGCTTTGCAGAAATAGCTGTTTAAACCTGTAGAACAGGTCGAATTGAAATTCCTGTCATACAAAATGCTTTTTGGTGGCCATTTCCTCTGCATGAAGATATGAAAAATTAGTTTTGCTATCCTTGGACACTTTTTTGAGGTTTCTACCAGACATGGTGATCCTACGTCCCTGCCCCCAGTTTGTTCCAAAAGTAGAACTACCTTTTCATTGTTCTGAGGATTAGGTTTTATCTGCTTTTTGTCCTCTAAATTTGGAGGAGGAAATTGCTTCACATACTTTGGATGTAAAAAGAGCCATGTCAATTTATTTAGCTAAAGCTGTATCATTCAGGAAATATGATACTTTTTAAAATATTTTGATTTGGCTGATCAGGGATTAAAAACTGATTAAAACCATTTTATGCTACCTTAAATAGGTGGTTGAAGTTGGCTACTATCTCAGCCCATGAGGCACTAGGAGAGAGTATTCCAAATGTAACCCAGGGTAGGTCCACCAGAATTGTGACAGCCTCCTGGGCTGTGATTAAAGGTGCTACTATGCAAGAAATTTGTAATGCAGCAACTTGGGTTCTCTGAACACTGTTCTAAGTCATTGTGGATAAATGCTTGTGGGAAGCAGTTCAGCTGCTTTTGGAGCTTCGTTTCTGAGCACTACAGAAAATCATTGATGAGGTTATTCATGATTGTATCACATTTATACCTGAATAAAAACGTGCATTGATATTCATGTTGCTTCTCTTATAAAACTGATTGTTTGCTTGAGTAGCAGTTCACCAGGTAAGGACTGTGATGGGGAAGAGGGACAAGACGGAAAGGGCTGGTTATTTACTGGTAATCTTCATTAATCTGAGTTCTTTTCATCCCAGTCACAGTCCAAGTTTCCCATCCCACACATCCCAGGGGGTAATTAGGTTCATGTAGCTTGCTATTACAGTATATGAGATTAGTAGCCTTGCCTTTTATATCATATGATAGGAAGTGACACAGGCGCCATGTTGGAGGCATGGGAAACAGATAGGATTAAAGCCTGGTGATTATACTGGTGGGAGAAGCAAGCTCTCACTGGGTAAGGAGTGTGACAGGGAAGAGTAGAAATCAGAGTAATGAAGATTACCGCTAAGTAGCCAGCCATTCCATGTTCCATGACATAATGAGGGTCCATGAAGGTAGAACGACATATGTAGTTATGAGTCACCTGAAAATAAAGGTCTCTTGTAGTAACTGGGCCCAGACAATTGAGGAGATTACTGTAATGGACTCGTGAAGTTCTATGGGCCCATCATCCTTTTTAAAATGGCAGTCACCAAAATTGAAGTATGTATGAACAGTTCATGGGCAGCAGGCTTCCAGCGACAACCAGGACCTCAGACACTTTGAGACTGTGATTAAATGCCATAGTCTCAACGTGTTGGAGTTCCATTCCAGTCATGAAATCTGCTGAGGTATAGACTAGCATAGATGTATGCAAGAAGGCCCTAATTATCCATTGATAATTAATGCTCCCTCTTGTCACTAGTGTATTCCCTAAGAGCAGGGTGAATAATTATATGTGCCATGAAAATCCCTAGGGTTATTATCTAGTCCTTATTGTTTCTAAGTGCCTTTCAAACAATGTGCTCCTGACATCTTGAAGAGAGGGATATTTAATTTGTCTCTTAAGTACATATAAAAGAATCTCCACAATTTATAAGGGTGGGGTAGTAATGATACTTGTGGGGATAGGCATTAGAGAGATTGATCCACATCTTTTCTGAGGCCTAGTCTTCATTAGGGAGTAATGCACAAGAAGGTACCTTCATCTTTAGTGTGAAGTTCCTTAACATGAATGTTCTAAGTTGCACACATAATTAGCATTGACCCCCTTTATCTACAACTCCAAACCTTTCCAGCAATAGGTATCACATTTTATAGAGAAATTACCCCTCTCTCTTTCTTTTCCCTGGTCCAGAAAAAAATGTTTCTGATGGATACTTCTAACTGTAGGTTCCTCAGCTTAGAATATCCCTAGGTACTGGAATTACAACTGCCCTTCATTAGGGCTAAGACCAATGATTTGACACACAGTTTGCAGCCTGGTCAGCAAAATCAGCACTTTCTTTCATTTAATTACACCCTCACAGATACTTTGATGGCTACCTGGTCCAAACAATGTTCTTGCCCACATGTTAGTTGGCAGGTGGCCAGGCCACATAGGCCGGTGACCCAGATTTTTTCACAAAGCACCCTACCCCTGAAAGTTTCATTGTACAGTAAGCTGAATCCAAATTAATTTCTGATCAATGCCACAGATTGAGAATCCTTAAAGATTGATGCCCTCAGCAAGCAAATGTTTTTTCTGTCAGCATGGGGCTGGCAGTCATAAACACAGTCTATTGGGCCAATATACACATACCATTTAGGACATGGCCAACAAGATCTTGCCAGTGGTCATAGAGGACCATAGAGCCTTTTTTGCTCAGATGATCTATGATGGGCAAGACACAGGAAAGTATAACATCCATGTTGGCTTGGATACCACAGTCTGCATTGGCAGGGTAGTCAGTACCAGTGTTGTGCTTCACAGACACGCTTGGATGAGATCAAATGGATTTTCTGGTGATATCCGTGCGTCATCAATTGACATGCACTTTGTTGAGTCTCTCCTCTTCAGAGAGAATGTGCTCTGGAATGTTTTAAAGACAGTAGAGCTACAGCGCTTTCCTTGGGGCTGTAATTTGAAAAGCAATTCACCTAGCATTTCTGTAAATTCTGGTGCTATTCCAGGGGGCTGGCCTATAAGCAGCAACAGCATTCTCAGACATGAATTTAGCAGACAGCCTGGTCCATTCATGGCTAGAGACACAGAACTGGCAGACAGTGCATAGGTCAGCAGGGTAAATAGTGCTCCAATTCCTCTTCCCCCTGCTACAAAAGCCAACTAGCATCTTTAGTTTACCTCAGCCGTTCATGCCCAAACAGTGGGGACAGGATTGAAAACTTCTTCCAGGTTGGTGAGCCATCATGTCTGACAGATGGGTCTTCCAGGCTGTTAAAAAGAACCATGCCATACTTTTTTTCTCTGCCCCACCCAATACTCCTCCCACACCAGAACAAATTTCAGAGGAGCATTTGTCCATCGTGCTGCAGATGGTACATCTGTTGCTCTCAGAATGTGCCATAGAGTGGGTACCGGATTTGGAGAAAGGTGGGGGTTAATATTCCCACTATTCTTTGTCCCTAAAACCAATGGGATCACAGGTCTATCTTGGTCCCTTGACCTCTGAACGCCTTCCTGAAGAAGTACAAATTCATATTGCTCACATTGGCTCAGATCCTTTCTACCCTGGGCCACAGCGACTGGATGATTGCTGTGAAATTATATGAAATGATAGTGTGAAATGATAAGGAGCGTAAAAAACTTATTCTTTTCCCAAAAAATAGAAAGCAGCAATTACTCTTCTAAGGAACTTTTTAGAACGGTGTTGTCCCTTACTTCACCACATACTCCAGAGATTATACCAACTCAATCTCTGTGCGACAAGATTGCCATGCACTTTGTGCATTAAGTAGAGAGGTTAACAATGTTTACCAGGCATGCGATACAACGCATGCCATTACAACGTGTTGTTACGACTTGCGTTGTAATGGTATGCGATGTAACAACACAGTCGTTGTTACAACCGCGCTGCAATGGCATGCGTTGTAAACGCATGCAAACTAACGTGGCATATTCAGTAGAGAGTACCTTCAACAAAGTAGGCAGTCTCAGATCCAAGGAGAAACTATCCACTCCTGACATTGAGCCTGTATCAGTTCGACCCATCAGGGAGTCGAATTCTGGAAAGTTCACTGATCTGGACAAGGCACAAGTAATGGATCTAATGGCAAAAACTAAATCAGGATCACAGACCGACCCCTGCCCAGTTGCCGTGGTAAAACTGGCCCAAGAGGTAGTAGCGGATAACCTGTCAAAAGTCTTTAACTCTATCTTTAAGACAGGAGTATTCCCTAAGATGTGGAAAACAGCCTCAATTCGGCCTATCATAAAATATCCAACTTAGACCCAGAGGACGTTAACAACTACCGTCCCATATCACGGCTACCTTTTCCGGCTAAACTCATAGAGAGAGCCTTGAATAAACAGCTTATGGAATATATTGATGCACATACCTGGCTAGATGAATCACAACACGGCTTCAGAGCCAGACACAGCACCGAGTCGGCCCTGATTAAATCGGTCGAGGAAATCAGGGAAGCACTGGACAATGGTGGGAAGGCCGCCCTCATTCTATTAGATCTGCCGGCGGCCTTCCACACTGTCCACTATACCATCTTGGTGAAGAGGATAGCAGCTACAGGATGCAGGGATCAGCTCTCCATCTGCTTGAATCTTTTCTGGAAGACAGGACACAATTTGTAGCCATGGATTCGTATAAGTCCAACTCTTTTCAGCTCCCATGTGGAGTACCACAGGGCTCCTCTATAAGCCCTACCCTTTTTAACGTATACATCGCGGCTATGGCTCCAGTCGTAAGATCTTTTGGCTTTACCCTAACTTCTTACGCTGACGATACGCAAAGTGTTGTAGCAGTCATGAATCAACCCCACACCATTAGTAAACAATTTAGTGATTGCATGTCAGCAGTAAGTTCTTGGATGAGTTTTAACTGTCTAAAGCTAAACAGTAACAAAACTGAGGTTGTGCTTTTTGGCAATGATCCCTCTTTCTGGTCCCCTAGCTGGTGGCCAGCGAAACTAGGCAAACTGCCAGAGCCAGTCGAAAAAAGCCAAAAACCTCAGGATAAGTATAGATAATAAGCTTTCATTTGCCAACCAGATCAATGCTTTGACATCATCCATCTATTTTATCCTAAGAAAAATAAGAAAGATTCTGGCATATATTCCAGAAAATATCCAAAAGTTGGTCATATCGGCTTTGGTACTGGCAAGACTAGATTATTGCAATGGCCTATACCTCAACCTCCGGGCTCAACATCTTAGGAAACTTCAGGTACTGCAGAACACAGCAGCCAGAGTTTTAACTCGTACCCCTAAACGTGTCTTAGTCAGGAAAACCATCAAGCAGCTGCACTGGCTACCAGTGAAGGAGAGGATCCAATTCAAGGCTTTGTGTTTTACTTACAAAGCCTTGCATATCAAGGACCACAATATCTAGGCCAGAAACTCAGATGGTACATACCTAACAGAATACTTAGGTCGTCCAACTCAAGTGCTATGGTGGTACCAAAATTCAATAGAAAGAACTGGGGCGGCAGAAGTTTCTATCTAGGAACCGCAACAATCAGGAACAAACTTCCTTTACCCATTCGATCCGCCACCTTCCTTCTTAATTTCAGACACAAGCTGAAAACCTGGCTTTTTAGCTTAGCAGACTTCTGGTAAGATACACTGTCCGATCATTGGTTAGCGCAAGGACATCGTTTGGTAACAGTGCGCTTTACAAATCTCTTTGACATTTGACATGGTGTCCTTGCTCTTGTGCCCATTTTCAAACTCCCATCATTAAGTCCCACAGGCATTACCTGCAGTTCAAGGTGGGCCAGGAGCACTTTCAGTTTGATTAACGCTCCTTTGACCTCAACAGCGAACCTCAGGTGTTCACAAAAGGTGGAGGTGGTGGTTGCTGCCCATATTCAGAGTTACTGTATTTCCACACCTCATCAATTGGATGCTGATAGCGAACTCACTGCACTGCAGACAGTCATGGATCACCTCCAGACAATGTTGGAACTTTCTGATATTGTTGGAGCTTACCATAGGCGAGCCAAAGTCCCACCTGATTTCATCACAGAGGTTTCCAATCTTTGGGGTGATCCTTGACAGTGTTGAGTTTAAGACATTTCTTCTACTGCAACAAGTCTGGGACATTCGGACTACGATACTGACAATTCAGGCTCGATCCATATGAGGATGCCTCTTAGCTTTGTGCATCCTCCTTATCAGCTACACCAGGCGGGGCATGCAAGCCCTGCAGTGGCATCTGAAATCACATTGGGCCCAGCATCTAGGCCTTTTTGACAAATCCAGGTCTTGGAGGAAATGGGCCAAAATCTGCAGTCATGGCTGACCCAACACTCCTCTCACTCACCCCCGCCCAAAGCTGACAGTGATGACAAGTGTATCACTACTGGGTTGGTGGGTCATCTTGGATAAATGGCAATGAGAGGCCTCTGGTCTCCAGTGGGGGCCAACCACACCTCCACCTACAGGAGCTGTGGGCCATCTATTTGGCCCTGAAGGCTCTGCTGCCATCAGTCGAAGTGGGTGGGTGGTGAGTGGCTGAAGTACCAGAACTTCTTCTTGGTCACCACCTACCTGGCATGATCCTTGATAGCCAGAGCAGTTAAACTGAGGAGATGTCATCTGGCAGATCATAAGCGACGTCTCCATCCTGAGGAACTGCAAGGTATTCGACCAATGGGGAGAACCCTGGCTAGATCTTTTCGCCACCAGCGAGAATGCTCAGTGTCAATAATTTTGCACATTGGAGTTTCTTTGAAAGCATTCATTATGAGATGCATACTAGTTGGAATAGAACAAGGGACCCCTGAACACCTTCCCACTACTATCTCTCCTGCTCCAAGTTCTGAAGATCAAGAACGATTATTCTCATTGCCCCGTGTTGGGCCAGGAAAATGTGATACTTCGATCTCCTGAACATGATCATCTGCCCTCCAATCAGGTTACCACTTCGAGAGAACCTTCTGTCTCGGCAACAGGGTAGGGTCCTTCACTTGAACCTCCGCAACTTACACCTCCATGCATTAAGATTGAGTAGAAGCAATTGACTGCATTCATTTTTCCTCAGAAACCCATCTACACCAGACACTGGGCCAAGTTCATAGACTGGTGTGGAGTCTGGGACACTGATCCCTCACAGGCGAAGCTATCAGTTGCCCTTTTGTTTGTTGTGTCTTTAGCCCAGCAAGGCCTTGCAGTATGCATCATAAAAGGTTACTTGCCTGCCCTTTTGGCCTTTCTGTTTGCCGGACCAACCGTCCTTGTTTAAATTACATGTTGTGATGAAGTTTATTAAAGTTTTGACACACAGGTTTACTCTTAAGCTGTTTGTGATGCCCTAATGGGTACCAAACGTAGGCTTGACATTTCTCATGTGTATGCTCTTCAAGCCTGTGCATAATTGCTTGCTGCATCTTCTGGCTATGAAATCTGGCTTCCTAATTGGGAATATGTCAGCTTGTTGCATGAGTGAACTGCAGGCACTTTCAGTGCAACCGCTCTACACCACCTTCTTGCCAGACAAATATGGTCTTAACGAAGGGTGTGACTCCCATTGATGTTAGGCACTCTGCCTGCGTTCTTCACTCCCACTCAGCCCTTGAAAAAAGGGATGGGGATTGTACATCGATAAGCCCAAAAGAGCTTGAAGTTTTTACATTGATCGTTCCAAAGACCATCAAGTGCATGATCAGTTTTTGTGGGGTTTCCTGGAGCAAAGAAAGTGAAGGCTGTGCAGAAGCGAACAGTGTAGAGGTAGATAGTCCTCTTGAATAAGATCTGCTATGCACTGGCCAAGAGGCATGCACAGCAGTTCTGCTGCAAAATTCTATGGATCCAGTCTTGCGCCTGGTAGATTTCCTAAGGTGAGGAATCTGTGGTTAACTACAGTATCTACAGAAAGAGTGTTAAATATGGTACGTAACTTGTTTAACATGTTTTCAAATTAATCCTTAACAAGATGTTCAAAGAATAGCAAAGACATTGACCTATAATGTTTTGCTTTTTTATCACTACAAACTTATCGGAGTGCACATCTGCTATTCCTGGGCTCCACAAGTACTTACTTGAATGCTGTCCTGTCGAGAAAGTGGAAGGAGGAGACATTTTACCTTTCTTCCTGGAGATTTAGACAATTCTGTTTTTTTACCTCCCTTTCTCCTAAGCCAGAAACTGCACTCCTCGTCTCATGCTTATGAAGGAAGGTGGGCTTTTTATCTAAAAAATAGTGGATCATTGTGGAGCTGAAATGGGAATGCCTTCCTTCTAAGCAGAGCATTAACCAGAGATTGCTCCACACCTTTTTCAGTTTTACTAAAGTAATTCTAAGTCAAACATAACTGACTTATTTCTTTGATACTGGAAATCCCGTTCACAGCAGCTGCTTTTAAATGAGTTAAGGCAGCTTCCAAAGAAGTCAGCCATGTTTGTTTTATTATTTTACAATACTTGCAAACAAAAACAAGAAGAATACAGAAAATACTTAGCAGAGACGAATAACAGCCAGCTTTTGTATGGACACATTTCGCAAAGAGAAAATCCAGAAAAAGGGAAAATATCCAAATAAGTTGTATAGAAAAATTGTGTCTGAGTTAGCATGCCATGTTAAAATTTCTGAGGTCCCATCGACATGCCTACTATCAAGTTTTGTACACATAACACTGTACGCTGTTTATAACACCTCTCAGTCTGGACCCTCCACTTTTACAGTCCATTTTTGACTTTCAGATCTTTCCCACCTGAGTATCGTCCTGCAGCAGATATCATTGTAGGGGGTCTCAGATATTCCTGGAGCATGACGTGCGAAGCAGCAATTTTGCATATATAGCCACTGTTTCATTGCAGAATGTCAAGCCTGCTAGCCAGTCTTTACTCCTAGCTGTCGGTCCAGTGCCCCAGCAGATAGACAACATTTGTTTACCTAGCATGCGTGCCATGGAAAAAATCTCCAGAAACTGGCTGGTATCTCCTTGATAAACCTCACCAATGCTACAAGAGGAATGGGGTGAGTGGAGTCCCTATTATTATGAAGAGTGTATCAATTACATGACCAAAGAGTCTGCCACCAAGGGACATGACCATCCCAAGTGCATAATGTCCGTCTCTGGGTCACAGCAATGGGGGCACTCCGTGTCCGTTTCCAGTTTAATGACGTGGTGGTCAGCTGGCATGTAATACATTCTGTGTAAAAACATGTGTAAAAACCTATGTCTACTGTTCCTGGACCCCTCCTTAGTCGGAGACCAGTGATACTGCCATTGTTCACCATCTATATCCTCTCCTAAGTCCACCTTCCATCTATGCCTTGCCCTAGGTGCTGGCGCCAGCCTGAGGCCAGTAATCATAGTATAAATTTGAGAGATAGATCTCATTGTGTGTCACTAGGAATCAGCTGATTCATTTCTACCAGTGCCAGCAGTTCAATTGGAAATATAGGGTAGCATTCTTGACATGAAGGCTTGAGTCTGAAGATTTAGAAAAAAAGGTACGGGGTTGCATCATCCAGCTCCTTGATATGGTTTAGTGATTAGAAAATTTCCTCCAGGTATATGTTTCCCATCCTGGTGAGGCCTAGTCGTCCCAGTGACAGTTGAGCTTTACGTTCTATGATGACTTCCAGGATGGGATTATTCAGCAAGAGAAGCTCAGGGGAGTAGACAGCATCCATCCCCACACTGGAGATATTTAACCTTACGGTCAGCTTATTTACTAAACTTGAACAATTTATTTTGTAGTATTGCCAGCTCCTGCAGTTTATGCAATCTGGTGTATTCCTCTTCAAAAATCTTGAGCTCTCTTTTTGGCCTGCAAGGTATAGCATGGATAGGTTTCAGTACCTCATCAATCATTTTGAAATACAAACACCTTTCATGTAGGGCTTGAATGCCTCCAACATCATACCTTGCCTGAGCACAGAGCCCAGTATTCCTGGATAGCTTGTCATATTTTCTTACAAAACACTGCATCAAGCAATGCCTCAATGGGAATGACCCGCAGCAGTTTCTCCCAGCTAGTGCAGGTAGCATCACAGCCAGTGCCACCGGAGAATTATCAGATAAAGAGTGGGGTAGTAATTCAGTCTTGTAGAGCCATGTGTGCATGGTACAAGATATCATACAGTACTCAATTTGTGACTGTGCTGTGAACTGGGGAGTAAAGATGATTTATCGATGTTCGAGCCATCATTGTTGACAAATGTTACTATAAAGTATCTGCCGTCAGTGTAAGAGGATGTACGGACAGTTCAAAATAGTACCCCTCACCTAATTAAGATGGCTACACCTCTTGAATTGGAATTAAATGAGGATAAAACCTATGTTCCCCCATCTCTTACCAAATTAGCCTTCAGTTCTAGGTGTTAAGAGAGTCCCCTGAAGAAAGCCACATCTGTTCCATGCCTACCCAAGTAGGATAAGGCGTGCCTGGCCTTCCTCAAGTTATTAAGCCATCTAAAATTCCATGAGACCATCCAAGTCATGTTAAAATACTGTCTCTCCATCAAAGCCGTACGTGGGCTTTCAGTGTCATCAGATGAATATGATGCATATAGGACATTTCCCAAATCATTCCCCTTTCAGACCCTGGATGCATCAACTGTAAGTCATGGCATTAACATTTCTTCTATGCTTTATCCATAAGCTCTTCCTCTACCACACTGAGTACCCCAAAAGTTATTGAGTCAATCCCTCCCCATCCTAATCGATCAAGTATATTACAAACACAGCTAGTTATCAACATAACCCAAATTGCTAATATCTCCCAAACAGTGCATGTAATGCACGCGGGCCACTATCACCAAAGCAATGAAAAGACTCACTTATAAAAATGTACCGTGGGTGTCATGTAAGCTAGTATCATCATAAGCATCAGGATCATCCTCTCACATTCCAACACTGAAGGCTTTCAGCTCTGCTAGGTAAGACAGTCTCTAAATACTCCCATCCTCCTCACCTAAACATTTTAATTCTCACTCCAAAAAGCATTTGTGTAAACAAAAATTAGGATACAAGTATGCATAAATGGGTTAATCAATTCATCTGGGTCGGGGATTGGGAGGAGAGGTGGGGCATTCGGGTTTACTATCCCGTGCTCTGTTAGTTACTCGTGTAGTATCTCTTTGTTATTAATCTCCATAGCAATATCTTCCAGCTGCACTCCAGGAATTGCTTCCACTTCAATCTGCCTCAATGACGAGGGCTACATCTGACTGCCCCCAAGAGGTGCTCCACCTGGCCCCCACCACAAGGCATTTTCCCAGTATGCAGCCATTTTCTGAAGGTGCCAGGAGGAGGCAGGCCACGAGGCCCTGAACCTCACGGCAAAGCGCTAAAATATTGGCCTTGAGGAATTTCATTGCAGCATATTTGTCTGTGAAGACATGTGCCTTGTCTTCGTATTTCATTTTCTGTCTCGCAGCATACAGCACAGCATAATCCAGATGTTGCAGTTGAAGTTTCTTCTTACTGCTGCATATCACCTCCTGCTCCAAACTTTAGGGGTTTGCCCTACTCATCCCACTACATCTGGGCAATAGGTAATACATGAAATAAAGGGGCAATGCGTGGGAACAACTTGTAGTGACCTGGGTCAGGGGGCACTAGGACCCTGCACCCGACCATGGGGAGGGGACAGGAACCGGACACCACTTCTGGTCAGGGAGCGGGGAGGGCATTACTGGACACGAGGGAAGAGGGAATGGACGTGCATGTGGGCACAGCTGAGAGCTAAAGAATAAAGAAATATATAATCACTTACCCGTCTCTGCGTGGGTCCCTACCAAGATACGACAACTGGCGACGAAGGTGTTGTGTCAAGAGTCAACCCCAAGAAGCGTGCGAGAAGTGTCCTCCTGCAACGTCCAAAACGGAGCCAGGAGCCCACCCTGGTCCGCCAACAACCAAGAAGAAACAACCAGCACTGTCGGGAGTTCGCGCTGGACTGTCGGGCCAGAGAAAAGGAAATTGACAAAAACGCGAAGTCGGGAGCCCACCCCGATCGTGAGAAAACGGAGCAAGGAGCCCACCCTGGTCTGCGTGTGCCTGCCTGCAGCGACATCGGGTGCCCACCCCGGCCGCATCCTAGAAGGTGAGGTGAGGGAGGCTGAGGGCACCCAACCGCGAAGAAACTGACCGCCGACTGGCTGGAGAGCCTCGAGCTTCCCGCGTGTAGATTTCAAGCTGAAATCTCGCGAGAGCTCGGTGGCCATCTTGGAGTCAGGCGGGACAGCCAATGAGAGGCCAGAGAAGACCCGGCGGCCATTTTGAAGTCAGGCAATGCAAAGTATAGCAAATCTCGCCCACCAAAATCTCGGCGGCTATCTTAAGGTCAGGCGGAGGAGCCAATGAGGAGCCAGGAATAGGAAGAGGCCATTTTGAAGTCAGGCAAATACCGAAAAGGCCCAAAAAAGTAGAAGAAAAAAAAAACAGAAGGAAAGGGAAGCAATAAAAGAAAATACAATGGAATAAAAGGAAGTGACACCAAATAAAGGTGGAAATAAAGGACATAAAGGAATAAGGGAGGAGAAAGAAGAAATTACAAGGAAAAAGAAAGTACGCACGGAAAGACCTGCACAAGACCTGCACGTCAAGAACATGACTGACCCCGCAAGTGACAAGAACAGTGCACAGGCCATATTTCGCAGACCACTACCATTCAGCCTATCAGAACCACAGACAGGCATCAGGTGGGAACGATGGATTCGGCAATTTGAACTATACATGTGCGCCACAGACATCGCAGATGCAAAAACAACAATTGATGGACAGAATGCAGAACAATGTCATACATTCACCCCAGTACAGAGATCTGGGCCTAAATCCATCGTTTTTTTGCTCACCATGCCATTCCAGTTTGAACCCAGCCATATGCAAATCAGTCTTGACCCTGTGCCTCATGGGAACAGTCCAGCCCGAACTGCCAGGCCAGGTCCTCCCTGGACTGGAAACAAGCATCCTAGGACCGGTTTCGGGGTTTCACCCCTCTTCAGCCAGGATAGCTTGATTCCAGCAGCAGGGGGAGCACGGGACCCACGTCTGGCCATACCCGTCCCACTCGGGGTGACAAATGCAAAAACAACAATTGATGGACAGAATGCAGAACAATGTAATACATTCACCCCAGTACAGAGATCTGGGCCTAAATCCATCGTTTTTTTGCTCACCATGCCATTCCAGTTTGAACCCAGCCATATGCAAATCAGTCTTGACCCTGTGCCTCATGGGAACAGTCCAGCCCGAACTGCCAGGCCAGGTCCTCCCTGGACTGGAAACAAGCATCCTAGGACCGGTTTCGGGGTTTCACCCTCTTCAGCCAGGATAGCTTGATTCCAGCAGCATGGAGAGCACGGGACCCACGTCTGGGCATACCCGTCCCACTCGGGGTGACAAATGCAAAAACAACAATTGATGGACAGAATGCAGAACAATGTCATGCATTCACCCCAGTACAGAGATCTGGGCCTAAATCCATCGTTTTTTGCTCACCATGCCATTCCAGTTTGAACCCAGCCATATGCAAATCAGTCTTGACACTGTGCCTCATGGGAACAGTCCAGCCCGAACTGCCAGGCCAGGTCCTCCCTGGACTGGAAACAAGCATCCTAGGACCGGTTTCGGGGTTTCACCCTCTTCAGCCAGGATAGCTTGATTCCAGCAGCATGGAGAGCACGGGACCCACGTCTGGGCATACCCGTCCCACTCGGGGTGACAAATGCAAAAACAACAATTGATGGACAGAATGCAGAACAATGTCATACATTCACCCCAGTACAGAGATCTGGGCCTAAATCCATCGTTTTTTTGCTTACCATGCCATTCCAGTTTGAACCCAGCCATATGCAAATCAGTCTTGACCCTGTGCCTCATGGGAACAGTCCAGCCCAAACTGCCAGGCCAGGTCCTCCCTGGACTGGAAACAAGCATCCTAGGACCGGTTTCGGGGTTTCACCCCTCTTCAGCCAGGATAGCTTGATTCCAGCAGCATGGAGAGCACGGGACCCACGTCTGGGCATACCCGTCCCACTCGGGGTGACAAATGCAAAAACAACAATTGATGGACAGAATGCAGAACAATGTCATACATTCACCTCAGTACAGAGATCTGGGCCTAAATCCATCGTTTTTTGCTCACCATGCCATTCCAGTTTGAACCCAGCCATATGCAAATCAGTCTTGACCCTGTGCCTCATGGGAACAGTCCAGCCCGAACTGCCAGGCCAGGTTCTCCCTGGACTGGAAACAAGCATCCTAGGACCGGTTTCGGGTTTCACCCCTCTTCAGCCAGGATAGCTTGATTCCAGCAGCATGGAGAGCACGGGACCCACGTCTGGGCATACCCGTCCCACTCGGGGTGACAAATGCAAAAATAACAATTGATGGACAGAATGCAGAACAATGTCATACATTCACCCCAGTACAGAGATCTGGGCCTAAATCCATCATTTTTTTGCCCACCATGCCATTCCAGTTTGAACCCAGCCATATGCAAATCAGTCTTGACCCTGTGCCTCATGGGAACAGTCCAGCCCGAACTGCCAGGCCAGGTCCTCCCTGGACTGGAAACAAGCATCCTAGGACCGGTTTCGGGGTTTCACCCCTCTTCAGCCAGGATAGCTTGATTCCAGCAGCATGGAGAGCACGGGACCCACGTCTGAGCATACCCGTCCCACTCGGGGTGACAAATGCAAAAACAATTGATGGACAGAATGCAGAACATTGTCATACATTCACCCCAGTACAGAGATCTGGGCCTAAATCCATTGTTTTTTTGCTCACCATGCCATTCCAGTTTGAACCCAGCCATATGCAAATCAGTCTTGACCCTGTGCCTCATGGGAACAGTCCAGCCCGAACTGCCAGGCCAGGTCCTCCCTGGACTGGAAACAAGCATCCTAGGACCGGTTTCGGGTTTCACCCTCTTCAGCCAGGATAGTTTGATTCCAGCAGCATGGAGAGCACGGGACCCACGTCTGGGCATACCCGTCCCACTCGGGGTGACAAATGCAAAAACAACAATTGATGGACAGAATGCAGAACAATGTCATACATTCACCCCAGTACAGAGATCTGGGCCTAAATCCATCGTTGTTTTGCTCACCATGCCATTCCAGTTTGAACTCAGCCATATGCAAATCAGTCTTGACCCTGTGCCTCATGGGAACAGTCCAGCCCGAACTGCCAGGCCAG